>JASDQU010308888.1:60811-81323 GCA_032191745.1 Picea mariana | reverse complement strand
GGGAGAGCCTAGGAAAATGAGAGTAGAGTAAAATGTTGGGAGTGTTAAATTTATGGGATTGTTAAATTTCTATGTACAACATATTTACTTTTTATTCCTACCTAAATTATAGAAATAATTCCATAAATTATGGTGGGCAATAATTTCTAGTAAAAATGTCTAATTACCTAAATATGAGAAATGTACTGCATATTTACTTCTACCTATATTTATGCAAAGAATCGCATGAATTATGGAGGAACAATTTAACAAAGTCAAAATACTATGTGGATGGATTATAACCAAATTAGTCTTTGGGTAGTTATGGGATGTATTCTCCAACTATTTATAATAAAGAAAATCTAATTTAATTTTTCAAATAGACATGTCTTTTTGGATCAATGTAATATTACTATAAAAATACACTTGAAAGACACAACAATAGACACAAATATTTTTTATCTCTCACATGTGGGATAAGTGATCTAAGGAAGAGACTAAGAAGTTGAATTTTTTTGAATTACTTAGTGATGTTCTAGTGTTTACTAAAGTAATATTGTATATCAATGGAAGTAATTACCACTTGCGGAAAATTGTGCTTGTCTAATTTAACACTAGAAAATCAACATGGTTAGCCGTATGACATCAAGTATATGATGGATGTGTGTTGGTAGCCGTATGACATCAAGTATATGATGGATGTGTGTTGGTATCAGTATGACATCGAGTATATGATGGATGTGTGTTGGTCATAGTAGAAGACATATCATTTGGAGGGTCACTATATATAGTTGTGCACAAGATAAATTGATCTCCTCAAGGAGATGCTTTTTTTTATTATTGTTTCTTGTTCTGGGAAGGTCACAGGTAATAGCTCTAAGAAGGATCCATAATGATAGTCTCAGGAGGCAGATATGGAGGGAAATACCTTCCAACATGATATCAAGGAGAGACATTGCCAGACATGATGCTCAGAGACAGGAAGTCTCTAGGAGCAATGTACCTCCCAGGAAGGGACCATGCCAGATAGGAGAGACAATTCCAATGATAATGGATACAATGAGTCAAGAACAACTGTAGCACAACTATGGTAGATCCAGTAGAGGAGGAAAAAAAATTATGAGACTCAGAGGGAGTAGGTGTAGCAGTCCTAGTACATGAGTCGATCCATGAGATGTTGAGGAAGTAGGCATGGCAACAATACCGGTGTATGTAGCGGCACTCCTAGAGAGGGAGGTGGTACTACATTCAGAAGAGAATGAGTTACCTCCATAGAAGGAGGAAGAGCTACCTTTAGTGTCAGAGTGAGAAGAGACAAAGGAGGAGTCACCTCCAGCTCCAAAGGGAGTGTCGATGTTTTTCAGCTTCCTGAGACATTGGTTTCATGAGGGAACCTCAATATATCAAGTATGGTCCAAGATTACTTAGAATGATCATAATTTACCTATGTTTCTATGGAAAAGGAATCCATGAATGTAGTGTATGTTCAGAATAGAGGTCCTCATAAGACTTTGAGGAACATGACGCACGAGGAGGCCTTCACTGGAGTGAAGCCTAAGGTTGGACACTTCAGGATATTTGGGTGTCCGGTATACATTCATGTACCCAAGGAGAAAATGATCAAGCTAGACCCTTTAGGAAGAAAGGGTACATTTGTGGGGTACAAGAGTCTTCGAAGGAATATTGGATCTACATCCCTAGTTGGAGATAGATTGAGGTGAACATATATGTTACCTTTGAGGAGGAGGTATCCTTTAAGAGATCTAGAGGATCTCACATGAAGATTGATCAAATTGATCCAATTGATCTCGTTGATCTTGTAGCTCCAGTTGATGTTCCCAAAGATATTGTAGTGAGTCAGAAGAAACCTACATAGGCTTGTTATACTTTGCAGGAAGAAGAAGGATATGCAGCTCCTCGTGGTACCCTATGAGTGAACAAGAGACCTCAAAGATATTCTTGTTATGCCACAGCTATGAGCCACATCATTCATTTTGAGCATTCATGTTACGAGGAGGCAACTAGTCATCCAATATGGAGATATGTCATGATGGAGGAGTACCAATCCATCATGAAGAATGATGTGTGGGATATTTCTCTAAGAACTGAGGGGAATTCTGCAGTGACTTCCAAATGGATCTACAAGATGAAACACATAGTTTACGGGAGCATCGAGAGGAAAAAAATGAGATTTGTTTCTAGAGGATTCTCTTAGGTGGAGGGAATATATTATGAGGAGACATTTTCTCCTGTTGCTCGATACACTTATATCTGAATGATTATTTCCCCTACAACATCCATGGGTTGGAGAGTACTTCAGATGGATGTAAATACAACCTTTCTCAATGGAGAGATTGAGGAAGAAGTATACATAAAGAAACCATATGGTTTCGTGATACATGAGAAGGAGTCTCATGTGTGCAGGTTGAACAAGGCCTTGTATGGACTCAACCAGCCACCTCGATCTTGGTATGTGAGGATTGATGGAAACCTGATGATTTTTTGGCTTCAGCAAAATGTTGTCGATCCCATCCTATACTACAAGACTGTTAATGGTGAGTCCTTGATTTTTTTCCTCTACATTGATGATTTATTCCTCACCGATACAAAGAGCCTTATTGTTGAATGAAATTCCATGTTGGCCTCTAAGTTTGATATGAATGACCTTGGTATGATGCACTATTTCTTGGGACTAGAGGTGTGGAAGAAAATTGATGAGATCTTTCTAAGTCAGGGGAAGTACACAATTGAGATATTGAATAAGTTTGGGATGTTGAACTTGAAGCCCATGGCTACACCAATGGTGACGAATCTAAAGAAACTAAGTGTGTCTTCTTCTGATTTTGACGAAATTGATTTGACTCAGTATAGAAAATTGATTGGATCATATAGTAATATCCCTCGGCTGAACCCAAATGTAAATATAATCCAAGTATATTTAATCTAGTGAGTTGTTTAGATATCATTTTTGTAATACACCTTTCATGGCATGGTGCACGCATATATTGCGCAGTAAAGGGATGTAATGTGCACATTTATGAATACCGTGCACAATAACTAAAGTGCGTGCAACCTTAAATACAGAGGATACAACGTGCAGTAACAAAGTGCGTGTGATATTAAGGTCAACAAAAATTTGTGTATATAATATACATTATAGGCTGGTGAGCCAGTATTATAAGTCGGAATGCTTATGTCTTGGAATTAGGCCAGCGCGCCTAGATGTTAAAGGCTAGAGCACCTACTTTGTACATGACTCGTGATTAATATAAAATACATCGCTGCGCGCAGACCGACCATGATAAAAGAGATGGGGGACTGGACTTCACCAGTTAGGGAAAGGGAGGGCCAAAAGTCAAGGGAATATTATATTAATATTTCCTAAAACATAAAGTATGGATAATTAGTTTATCCTAAGTTCTAAAGTTGGGGACAAGTGGACAAAAGTAACTTTCGATATGACAAGTGTCAAGTTGGAGACATGCATTCATATCATGGGGAAATTTATCTCAGAAGGGGGATTTTTTGGGGGAAAAAACAAGGGGGGAAAACAGGGGAAGAGACCTTAAATGGGGAAGAGAAACCAGCAGATGGACCATCATTTTTTTGGGGAACAAAGATTTCATAGTGATTCCAAAACACACTCAGTTATCCAGTCAATGAGCCCATGACCATTTCACTCATACATTCTGTTATCCTTGAGATATCCATTTCACCTTTTCGAAGCCTGTTTCCCCATCCCTTTTGGTTGGTGTACCTAGTTAGCTTGGAGTGGGATTGAAGAAGAGGGTTGTTAGGCCCGTGAGTAGTTCTCTGGGTGAGAGAATTGATGGGGATTGATTTTTGTATCTTCTAAACTATAGCTGCAATGCTCTGAGAATTCTAGTCCAGCCTGTTGTTGAAGCCCTGGAAGGGAAGTGGGGCAGCCGAGGGACTGTTGAGTAGAAAAGGGGCACACTTCCTTGGGTGGGACAAGCATGTGGGGAATGAGAGGCTGTAGGCTGTTAGTTGAGTGAGCACCTAAGACCGAGTCTTTCCTATTGTCCATGAGCCTTAGCCTAGATAGGAATCCCTTTACCCTGGGTGGAGTTCAGTCCCAACTCGGGGGTGATTCACTATTGAGAGTGATGAACAGTGTAATCTATGGCTGGGAGGTTCGTGGACAGTCTGTAAATAGTTGGTGACAGTATTTTTAAAGATAAGTATCAATTGTATGATATATGGATATGTTGTTTTGCTATTTACATGCCCATGTTACGATTTTATCATATATGTGACTATGGCTGCTTGTGTGCTTATCGGTAATTTCTTGTAAATGATGCATATCGGTAATTACTATTATTTTATTATAAAAGTCGTATGTTACAAAAAGTAATTGTTGTTTATGTTTAGATGTAAAGCTTCCACGAGCGTGATGTATGTATATGTTTTAGTTGCATGCAGACTAAAGAGTAAATTTAGGTGGCATTGCTTAGTTGACTACTGGGTATGCTACTATATGTTCCACGGTATGGTAACGAAAGTGTTCCCTAGAGTAGCATGGCCTAGCCTGATGGCTGGGAATGTTATCGAATGGTGTCAAAGCATGAGTGGTTGCTTTGGAGTAGCGTACCCTAGCCTTAGGTTGGTCGGGGGGGATCGTTACAGTTTGGTATCAGAGCCTCAATTCAACACTGAGCTTGGATGGACTAGAAGGGTGCAATCGAAGTGAATATTCATAGAAAAGTAACTTCAAAGTGACTAGAATTAGAGTCATAGAGTGTCCTTGGAAAAGGTTGGCATACTGGTGTGCATGGTAAATTTGGCACCGCATGGGAATCTGTGGCATGCTAGTGTGCGCAGTAAATTGTGGCATCGCGCGAAAGATTATTATGTGTAGATGCATGCACTGAAATTAGCCTTGCGTGATAAGCACACACATAGTAAGGTGTACATGGGGTGCGCAAGTATTGCTTAACGCAGAGGATTTTTGTTGGTACGTGCATAAGTATGAGTATAAGTTGTTTCGTGACGGTGTATTTAGTAGTATGCGCAGATATTTGAGCATGAAGGAGTATGTTAAACTTGACACATTGCATGCATATGACGAAAATTCATGTGGAATATCGGTGCGCAATGGATATTGGTGCACAATGCCAGAGTAGTGTGCGTAAGTAGTTGGTACAATGAAGAAGAAACATGCAGTAGATTTAGGAGCGTGGAGAAGCGTTTATCTTGTAATATTTCTATGCACAATAATATAAATGAACGGGTCAGGTTAATGCGCGAGAAGTCGCTTGGAAGGCGAGGAGTCTAAGTTTAAATTGCATAATAATAAAAGAAAAATAAACACATAACCGCATTGAAGCATTAATTAAAAAGAATTCCGAATTTAATTTCTTCTGATTTAGACAGATGAAAATAAAATATAAGATTACAAGAAAAATTTATTATAAAATAAAACAAGGGTCATAATATCACCAAATAGAAATTATAATAAAACAATCTAAAATCTATTTCTATATTTATATAATCATATTAATTACAAAAGGGCGACGACAGCAGTTAGCTTGTTGTAAAAAGGGTCGTTGAAGAACAGGCCTATCACCTCTGGTACTCTTTACCTCCGCTACTGGTTGTTCAAAATTCGCTGAGACATGCTTATCTTAGTTGAAGACTCACTTCAGCTTAGCGATCTCCACCTTTAAAGAGGAGTCTATCCAGACTGGTTGATTTTCTCCAACACTTTCGGCCACTTTAACCATAGATTCCTCCTTCTTATGTCGCTTACTCCTTTTCTTCTTAGTGGCTAGCCTGTTGATGACTAAATCCTTTATAATGGGATTCAACTTGAATTCCAATCGCGAGTCTATAACCGGATCTATGTGGAACTTAGTTGCTAGAAGGTACGGGAGGACCCTTTCCTCCTTATTCGCAGGAAAGCCTAGCATGTTGCTCGAATAACTAGTCTCACACGACTTAGCTTTGTCCATGTATCTCAAGTTGGGGATACCGAAATGCGTCTTTACAGAGAGAAGGAAGTCGAGAAGCTTGAAGATTACTACGGTTATGGATATGCAGATATCTTCATACTTGGGGAGTGGTAATTATAGAACTCCATTTATGAAGCATAGACAGATTACGTACAAAGAGCGTTGGGTTGCCATGCTCAGCCAATCCATTTCGAATGATTAGCTTTTGAGTTCGTTACATGGTGGCATTCAACTAACATCACATGGCTGTGAAGTACCGAATGAATGGAGCAGGGTGATCTGACTAGTTGTCGCCCGCTCCATGAGTGGTGGATTTGACATGTTGAGACACGTGATACCGCATCTTGGCGAAAGTGGTTTTGACAATACCACCTTCTTGTGCGAGTGTATCCCAGAAGGCACTGTGCATCAGTGTTCTCGAGACTTGGGTCTTATATAGAATTGTTGTGGTGATAACACCAGGAAACTGGGAGTGATAATGTTGATGTGTATGTTGAATCGAAATGGTGCATATTCTCATGAATTGTTGATTGGTTAGTTTGATTAGTTTCGATGGCTGCACATTTTGTAGAATTAACAACAACTCAGTCAAGACAGACTAGTGCAGATTCCGTAGGAATAGAAGAGGCACAGGGGAATTATAGTCATCCAAAGAAGAGCAGAGGGATGGATGTCCATTTGGGCATGGAAGGAATGAACTCCAACGAACATGGAGAAGAAAGGAATGAAGATATGAATATGGTTGAGACCATTAAGAATTTGCAGAAGGATGTCCAAATCCATAAAGTTGATAATGAAAGGCTTATGAAAGCCAAAGAGCAGTAATATAACTTCAACATGAAACTATTGGAAGGTTTGAACAAAATAGAGAAAAAATTGGCTAAGGAGAGTGACTCAAGTAGATCCTAGAGTCACAAATCTTCAGAGGAGAAGGGAGAAGTAAAAAGTGCTAGTAGACATCACCATCATCCCCATAGGCATTCCCATAAGAGAGAAGGAAACAACTCAAGTCTATCCCCTATCAGAAGGTATAAGAGATCTGGGGTGGATGAGCTGCAAGGAAAAATGAACAAAATCAAACCTCCTACATTTGATGGTGAGCACAAGAAGGATGGAGATTTCGAAACATGGTTGCTAGGCATGAGGAATTATTTTCAATTGCATAATTATTCTTCTCATGCTGAAGGTAGAATTGTTATTTATAAACTCAAAGGAAAGGCCTCCATGTGGTGGGATCAACTTGTGCAGGTACAACACATTGTAGAGAAAAGTGTTACTTGGAGAGAATTCAAGAAGTATTTTGAGAAGAAGTACTTGACCAAGAGATACTATGACAAGAAAATGAAAGAGTTCTTTGAACTCAAGCTTGGAAGTACGACCATAGATGAATATGAGAGGTGGTTTCTAGAACTATTGAAGTATGTCTCTTTCATTAAGGATGAGACAGTCAAGATTCAATGATACTTAAGTGGATTGCCAACGTTCGTCAGTGAAAAAATACAGTATGATGATCCCAAGACATTATAAGAGACCATAAGAAGAGCTAAATGCTTATATGACTAGATGAAAAAAAGACCATCTTTCCAAAAGGCTTAGGAAGACAATAAGAAATTCAATATGGATCAAAGGAAGAAGGGAGCTAAGCCACCATTCTTCAGAAATAATCCACAATGGTAGCAAACGCATAAGGAAACCAAAGTGATTGACATAGGGAGTCAAGGGCCAAGACAACCACCTATGCAATGCTGGGGTTGTAAAGGAGACCATAGGTTCAAAGATTGTCCTCACAGAGGTGAAAAAGGTAAGGTTGTTCACAATGTACAACAAGCTGAGATAGTAGAGGACATGGGCAAAAATGTGCCAAGGATTTATGCAGCCCTGGAGAACAAGCAAGCAGAGTATCAATCCCACATGATTGCAGTGGAAGGTATGATCAAGAACCAAACCCTTGCTATTTTAATTGATTCAAGATCTAGCCATATTTATATAGACCCTAAGATGGTGGAAAGTTTTCAATTGCCAAGAAGCAAACATGGGAAATCCTGGTTGGTGCAACTGGCTACAGGAGCCAGAAGAAAAGTTAAAGAGATGGTTAAGTCCTGCCTCATAAACATGAATGGACTAAATACCAGGGCAGATTTGAACATCTTACCCTTAGGTTCATATGGCTGTTTATTTGGGATGGATTGGTTGGACCCACATCATGCTCTATTGGATTGTCATAACAAAGAATTCACTTTCTTGGATGAATAAGGGAACCAAAGGAAAGTGCAGGGAATTCCCATGGCAGTAACCATTAGAGAAATTTCAGCATTGCAGCTAAAGAAATTTTATAGAAGAGGATGTCAAATATTTGCAGCTCATATGGAGGAGACACCTGAAGACAAGGTGTCAAATTTGGAGGATTATCCATTCCTGAAAGAGTTTGAAGATGTATTCAAGGAAGTACCAGGACTACCTACAAGGAGAGACATTGATTTCTCTATAGATTTGATGCCTAGAGCAACGCCAGTATCAAAGACTCCTTACAGAATGAGTACACCAGAATTGAAAGAGTTGCAAATGTAGCTTGAAGAACTTCTAAAGAAGGGGTATATACGCCCAAGTGTATCACCTTGGGGTGCCCCAGTCTTGTTTGTGAAAAATAAATATGGAACGTTAAGATTGTGGATTGACTTCAGACAATTGAATAAAGTGATTGTTAAGAACAAATATTCTCTACCAAGGATTGATGATGTCTTTGATCAATTAAAGGATGCAAGGATATTTTCCAAGATAGATCTCAGATCAGGATACCATTAGGTAAGAATTAAAGAAGAAGATATTAGCAAGACCCCCTTTAGGACAATGTATGGTCATTATGAGTTCATAGTGGTACCATTTGGATTGTCAAATGCACCAGTTGTTTTCATGTGCTTAATGAATGGTGTTTTCCGAGAGTATTTGGAGAAGTTTGTCATTGTATTTTTGGATGACATTCTTATATATTCCAAGTCAGAGGAAGAGCATGAACATCATTTGACAATGGTTTTGCAAGTATTAAGAGAACATCAGTTGTATGCCAAATTGAGCAAGTGCTCATTTTATCATAAACTAATTCATTATTTGGGGCATATCATCTCAAAATATGGGATAGCAGTGGACCCTAAGAGGGTAGAATCCATTAGAGAATGGTCAACACCAAAGAATGTGACAGAGGTCAGATCTTTCATGGGCCTTGCAGGTTACTATAGGAGATTCATTGGAGGATTCTTGAAGATAGCACACCCAATCACTTCCTTGCAAAGAAAGGGTATGAAGTTTCAGTGGACGTCAGACTGTGAAAGGAGTTTCCAACATTTGAAACAATTATTGACAAGTTCTCCAATACTAAGGCTTGTAGACCCAAATGAAGATTTCATTGTATGCACAAATGCATGTAATGAAGGACTGGGTGGAGTCCTCGGTCAAAATGGATTCATGATATGTTATGAATCAAGGAAGTTGAAGGAGCAAGAAAGAAACTATGCCACTCATGATTTGGAGTTGGCAGCCATAGTGCATGCCCTGAGGAAATGGATACACTACCCCATGGGAAAAAGGTTTGAGTTAAGAACAAACCACAATGGTTTGAAATATTTATTTGATCAGCCGAATATAAATGCTAGACAAAGAAGATGGTTAATACTTCTAAGCGAATATAACTTTGATATAAAGCATATCAAAGGGAAAGAAAATAAAGTGGTTGATGTACTTAGCGGGAGGGTGCATGAGATTCATGCTACAACCATCAGCATGTATCAGACTGATGTTAAAAGAAAAATTCAGAAGGCTGCAAATATAGATCTGCAGTACAAAGAATTGGTAGCAATGCTACAGCAAGGTAAGACACCACAGAAGATGGATATTTATAAGTTGGGAGTAGATTGAATACTGTTGCACAAGAACATAATTTTTGTGCCAAATGTCTAGGACTTGAAACGTATAATTTGCATGAGATGCATAATTCTCCTTATGCAGGGCACCCTGGATATCAGAAAACCATAACAATGGTCAAGAGCCAATACTTTTGGCCAGGTATGAAGAGAGAAATTGCAGAATACATCGCTAGGTGTATGGAGTGCCAGAAAGTTAAAATAGAGCATATGCACCCAACAGGATTGTTGCAACCTTTTCCCATTCCTAAATGGAAGTGGGAAATGGTGAAAATGGATTTTATTATGGGATTGCCCAGAACAGGAAAGCTACATGATTCAATTATGGTAGTGGTGAACAAGCTCACAAAAGCTGCCCATTTTATTCCACTAAAAAATACTCACAAAGCAGTAGATGTTGTTGATATTTTCATGAAGGAAGTGGCAGGATTGCATGGAATTCCTAAAACGATTGTGTCTGACAGAGACCCAAAATTCACCTCGAATTTATGGAAAGGATTGTTCAAAGGATTTGGGACGAATCTGAACTTTAGTACAGCTTATCATCCCGAATCTGATGGACAGATAGAAAGAGTGAATAGGGTGATAGAAGATATGTTGAGAATGTATGTGATGAACAAACCATCGAAATGGGAAGACTACCTACACTTGGTAGAATTCACTTACAATAATGGGTATCAGGAATCATTGAAAATGAGCCCAGTTGAAGCAATTTATGGCAGAAGGTGAAATACTTCAGTAAGATGGGATAATCTAGCTGATAGAACAGTAGTCGGGCCAGAATTTCTCAAGGATATGGAGGACCAAATGTTAAAAATTAAGCAGAATTTGAAAGCTTCCCAAGACAGACAGAAAAGTTATGCTGATAAAAATAGAATCCACATAGAATTTAAAGTGGGTGATCATGTTTTCCTGAAAGTGAAAGCTAATAGGAGCTCCCTGAAGCTGGGAAGCTGCGCCAAGTTAGCAGCCATATTTTGTGGACCATTTGAAATCCTAGAGAGGATTGGACCAGTTGCTTATATGATTGCATTGCTTGCATCTATGTCTGTTCATAATTTCTTCCATGTATCATTGCTAAAGAAATATATACCCGATGCTAATCATGTTATTGATTGGAATGTTATTCAGGTGGAGTAAGAAGGTGCTTTCCAAGTGCATCCAGTGCAAATCGTGGATCGAAAAAATCAAACAACTCCGGAATCGAGCCATAGGGCTTGTAAAGGTCCAATGGACCTGGTACGGACCTGAAGACACTACTTGGGAGCATGAGGATGAAATGCAGGTAGAATACCCGCATTGTTTTGAAGAATTTTGAGAATTTTGTTGTATATGGGTACATGATGCACTGAGGATAGTGCATAAATAAGGGGAGGGGATTGTAATATCCCTCAGCCAAACCCAAATGTAAATATAATCCAAGTATATTTAAGCTAGTGAGTTGTTTAGACATCATTTTTGTAATACACCTTTCATGGCATGGTGCGTGAATATACTGCGTAGTAAAGAGATGTAATGTGCACATTTATGGATATTGTGAGTAGTAACTAAGGTGCACACAACCTTAAAGACAGAGGATACAACACGCAATAACAAAGTGTGCATGATATTAAGGTCAGTGAACCTTTGTGTATATAATATACATTATAGGCCGGCGAGCCAGTATTATAAGCCGGAATGCTTATGTCTTGAAATTAGGCTAGCGTGCCTAGATGTTAAAGGCTAAAGCGCCTACTTTGTACATGACTCATGATTAATATAAAATACATCATTGTGTGTAGACTGACCACGATAAAAGAGATGGGGGACTGAACTTCACCAGTTAGGGAAAGGGAGGGCCAAAAGTCAAGGGAATATTATATTAAAATTTTCTAAAACATAAAGTATGGATAATTAGTTTATCCTAAGTTCTAAAGTTGGGGACAAGTGGACAAAAGTAACTTCTGATATGACAAGTTTCAAGTTCAGGACATGCATTCATATCGTGGGGAAACTTAACTCAGAAGGGGGATTTTTTTGGGGGAAAAACAAGGGGGAAAAACAGGGGAAGAGACCTTACGGGGGGAAGATAAACCAGCAGATGGACCATCATTTTTTTGGGGGAAAAAGAGTTCACAGCGATTCCAAAACACACTCAGTTATCCAGTCAATGAGCCCATGACCATTTCACTCATACATTCTGTTATTCTTGAGACATCCATTTCACCTTTCTGAAGCCTGTTTCCCCATCCCTTTTGGTTGGTGTACCTAGTTAGCTTGGAGCAGGATTGAAGAAGTAGGTTGTCAGGCCCGTGAGCAGTTCTTTGGGTGAGAGAATTTCTGGGGATTGATTTTTGTAGGTGCTAAACTGTAGCTACAATGCTCTGAGACTTCCGGTTCGGCCTATTGCTAAAGCCCTGGAAGGGAAGTGGGGTAGCCGAGGGACTGTTGAGCAGAGAAGGGGCACACTTCTTTGGGTGGGACAGGCATGTGGGGAATGAGAGGTTGTAGGCTGTTAGTTGAGTGAGCACCTGAGACAGAGTCTTTCTTGTTGTCCATGAGCCTTATCCTGGATAGGAATCCCTTTACCTTCGGTGGAGTTCAGTCCCATCTTGGGGGTGATTCACTGTTGAGAGTGATGAACAGTGTAATCTATGGCTAGGAGGTCCGTGGATGGTCTGTAAGCAATTGATGACAGTATTTTTAAAGACAAGTATCAATTGTATGATATATGGATATGTTGTTTTTCTATTTACATGCCCATGTTATGATTTTATCATATATGTGACTATGAATTCTTGTGTGCTTATGGGTAATTTCGTATAAATGATGCATATCGGTAATCATTGTTATTTTAATATAAAAATCATATATTACAGAAAGTAATTGTTGTTTATGTTTAGATGTAAATATTCTGCAAACGTGCTATATGTATATGTTTTAGTTGCATGAAGACTAAAGAGTAAATTTAGGTGGCATTACTTAGTTAACTACTAGGTATGCTACTATATGTTCCATAGTATGGGAACGAAAGTGTTCCCTAGAGTAGCATGGCCCAGCCTGATGAATAGGAATGTTACTGACTGGTGTTAGAGCATGAATGGTTGATCTGGAGTAGCATACCCCGGCCTCAGGTTGGTCGGGGGGTATTGTTACAATTGATGTATCTGGTTAACACCAAACCAAATATTTTCTATGCAGTGAATGCACTTATCCATTTTATGAGTCAGCCGAGATAGACACATTGGATTGTTGTGAAACATGTGTTGAGATACCTGCGAGGCATAGTTGGACATGGTCTGAGATATACTTCTAGTATTGATATGATATCATAGGAATATATTGACTCTCATTCACCAGGGAGCACAGTGGACAAGAAGATCACCTTCAGGTCTTTCTTCACTTTGGGATCTTCCATGGTTTCCTGGTGTAGCATGAAATAGACTTATGTGTATTTGAGCACAACAGAAGCAGAGTACATTGCATTAAGTATGTCAGTATGTGATGTAGTGTGGCTTCGCAAGTTCCTTGTAGATTTATCCAAACATGTGTTGGATTCCACCATTATTCATTATGGTAACCAAAGTTGTGTGAAGATATCATAGAATCTAGTATTTCATTACAAATTGAACCACATTGAAATCAAGTACCATTACATCCAAGACATGGTGCAGAGGAAGGAAGTATCATTGTCGTAACTTCCTACAAATGAGAAGGAGTGTTGATGTTTGCATCTTCCTGAGACATTCTCCAGATTGTACTCCTTTATGACTGAGTTGAGTTTATCTGTGATGACACTTATCCGAGAAGGGATAAGTGGGACACTTATCTGAGAAGGGATAAGTGGGCTTGGGCTTATATCCCAACGTCCCTTGTGGAGAGCACATGAGGACATGTCAAAGGCGTTTACCTTGACATCACACACTATGGGGAGTTGACCCTAGTGTTTCTAGAGGGAGTAGCCTCTATAATTTCACATGGGAGTGCCATGTGTGACAGACCTTTTGCTACTACAATGGTTGTGTACCACTGGCAGAGACTTCATGTCTTTGGACAGTATTTGTGTATTACTATAGTGGTTTTGTAGGCTACTACAATGGTTGTGTACCACTGTCAGAGATTGTGTGTCTCTGGACAGTAGTTGTGTACTACTACATTGGTTGTGTACCACTGGAAGTGATTTTGTGTCACTATATAGTAGTTTTGGCTACTAGCAGTGGTTGTGTACCACTATATAGTAGTTGTGTACTACTGTGGAAAGATACCTCCCTAGCTAAGAGGGAATGTTGATGTTTCAACATTGGGCGGACCTCCTCCTAGATTGGGCTGCAGATCAAGGGAGATAGGATACATTTATCATAAAGGTGCACTTGTGGTAAATGTGATCTAGGTGGATATCAGTGGCCACCCACCTTTTCCAAATGGCTTAAAACTATTTTCTGGCAATTTTGATAACTTCCTATTTTTAGTAGGTTTTAACTTCCAAAGCCATTTTGAGGCCCTAAATGATGTTTTTTTGGGGAAAACATGTTTGAAATATGTAAGTTCCTTTGAGATTGCACCTAAATTGAATATCCTCGACAATACCTTTCCAACGAGCTATCATATGCCTAAAACGGAGATAGTATGCAAAAGTTATGACCCCAAGAAGTTGATGTACTAACTTACCCAAATGGGGCCCACATGACTTTTGGTGCTTCATCTCCTAGGGTTAGGTTTTTGGATGTCTAGGGATTTTGGCATCCCTGCTTATTGTAAAAAGGCCTTCAGAGCCTCATTGTAATCATCTTCTTGTGAATGTGAGTAGCCGTCACATCTCTTCTCAGAGATAAACTACCACCATTCTAGCAAGTCTTTCACTCTGTATTTTTACAGTCTCTGTACATTTATTTGATTAATAGAAATTGTGTATTTCTATATATTTGTGTCTATGGTTGCATATCTGATACATTTATGTTATATTATTGAATATCTATGATATCTCTATGCATTTCTTTATTATCTCTCCGCTCTCATTTCATGCCGAAAATAATCTGGATCAGTGGTATCAAAGCAGGTTGTTCTTGATCGTTTTTTCAATGCATGTCCCCAATGAGATTCGAGTATAGCAAGTTGGGTCTCGAGCTTGTCTCTCTTGAGGACAATCACTTTCGCACACCCAAAAAACCTCAATGGTGGAAGAAAATAAAAATGATGGAGCAAACGATCCTATAAGTCTGTTGCTTGAGCAAGCTCTCACGCAACAGAGGGATGAAATGATGGAGAATTTTTCCCACATCCTTCAACGCCTCCCGACAGCATCAGGCACATCTTCATCAAGTGACCACTTTGGAGGCACCTTGCCTTTTAAGGTACAGGTCAATTTTGATATTCCTATATTTGAAGTTCAAATAGATGCAAATGCCCTAGATAAATGCTTAAATCTGTTAGAAGGTTATTTCTCTGTTCACAATTTTTCCGACAGAGAAAAGATCATCTTCGCACTCCTTAAGGATCTCCCCCATGTCAAACATTGGTGGGAAACTTACTGGGAGCATAGTTCCACAAAGGAGTCTAGAATATATGGGGTTGAGCCCACTTGGGATTTTTTTTGGATGCAGTAAAGGATCGGTATTACCCTGTTGGAAACTAAGAGGACCAATACATGAGATGGACCACACTGCGGAAAGAGAGGGGCCAAGAAGTTCTGGATTTCACCAATACCTTCCATACCTTGCACTCCAAGCTGGGCATCAAAGACTCCGAATGACATTTGGTTCTGAAATACAATGGGGCTCTACATAGATACATCCAATCTTAAATGGATTTTCTGGACATCTCATCACTCGGTGCTGCCTATCGATATGTTGTTAAAATCGAGCAGAAATTTAGGCACCAACAAAACTGGGAGTTCAGTTCTGCAAATCTGCAACAACCAAAGTATGACAAAGACATACCTAACAAAGAGTCTCCTTAAAACCAGTCCAAGCCACAGGAAAAGAAGGTAACGGGAAGACAAATAAGGACACCGGAAAATGGTGTGATTTCCACAAAATCCCCTAGCACAACACCAATGAATGTCGCTCAAAATAGTCTTCAGTGGCTGAGATCAAAGACAAGGAGTCGAACCCTGATTCAAAATCTGATTCTAAAAATACTGGTAAAGGACAGATCATTGACGCAGACCCCAGTACTATTGTCACAACCATAGCAATTCAACCAGAAGAACCAACAGATCCTGAAGAAGAGGAGTTCCTTTTTCATTCATAGATGTGGATGAAGGGGACCCCACTGCATTTAATTTTTTATTGTGGAAGCTAGAAGAACCTCATCTCAACAGAGGTCGTCAAACAGTTGGGATTTTCGACAACACCACACCCGCAGCCATACAACATCGGGTGGCTTTGCCAAGGATGAGATCTCTGTGTCAGCCAACGATGTCAATTTTCATATGACATCCAACCCTTCANGGTATTATGTGATGTTGCCCCACTGGATGTCTGTGATGTTCTCTTGGGCCAACCATATATGTGGAGACATCATGTTGTTTATGAGTCTTGACCTCGTAGTGTCATAGTTACTTTGGGGGGTCGTCTCTACAGAATACCAGAGGTAGTTCCAACTATTGTTCCACCTAAAAATTTTCACAACCACTACAGCCTCGCCCCAGACACCGTCTATCCAACAGAAGCAGGTCGACAAGATTACAACAAAGCACAAATATTCCTTATGCACATTGTCCTCTCATATATCTTGACTTTTTGAATAGCCTCAACCTCAATAGGTTCATGATAGACTTACACAAACTGAGCAGAACGACGTCTCCAGCAAGGCAAGCAGCTCACCAAAATGCAGATTCAACAAACGCTTTTTCCTCTCCCCCGGGCACTCAACTCAATGGAGAACATTTCTTCCTAAGGAGGGAGGATTGATCCAAGTAGATATCTATGGCCACCCACCTTTTCCAAATGGATTAAAATTATTTTCTAGCAATTTTGGTAACTTACAATTTTAGCAGGTTTTAACTTCCAGGGCCATTTTGAGGCCCTAAACGATTCTTTTTGGGGAAACATGTTTTCAATATGGAATTTCCTTTGATATTCTACCTAAAATTAATCTCCTTGACAATACCTTTCCAACGAGCTATCATACGCCTAAAATGGAGATCGTATGCAAAAGTTACGACCCCGGGAAGTTGATGTACTAACTTACCCAAACGGAGCCCACATGACTTTTGGCGCTTCATCTCCTAGGGTTAGATTTTTGGATGTCTAGGGATTTTGGAATACCTGTTTATTGTAAAAAGGCCTTCAGAGCCTCATTGTAATCATCTTCTTGCGAATGCGAGTAGCCATCAAATCTCTTCTCAGAGATAAGTTGCCACCATTCTAGCGAGTCTTTCACTCTGTATTTTATAGCCTTTGTACATTTCTTTGATTAATATAAATCGTGTATTACTGTATATTTGTGTTTATGGTTGCATCTCTGATACATTTCTGTTATATTATTGAATGTCTATGATATCTCTGTGCATTTCTTTATTATATCTCCGCTCTCATTTCGTGCCGAAAATAATCCGAATCAGAATGGGCTCAGCCGTAGTCCTTCCTTGATCATGACAAGGAATAATATGTACTAGAGGTGATTGAAGTGATTTCCACGTGTCAGTTAACATCGGGCTAACATTCACTCACAAGTGTGTACCTATGATGAAAGATCATGGTATGGTATTTTTCCTAGTCATGGTGATTTGACAAGGAATGAGAAAGACTCAAGATGCTATATGCTATTACATGCAAACCCAGAGTGAGCCTGATCTCAGAGAAAGTCAATTGGCTCAAAAGGGAGAGTTGTAGAAGGATTTTATCCTCAGTTCAGGTGGGAGAGAGATGTCTCTCAAGACTGACAGACAAGTGTCATGAGTCTAGGGTGAAGTTTGTATACATCATAGACATGTTTGGCATGATGCAGAATGTCTCCCTCATTGAGAGGGAGTGTCTATGTTTGGACAACATTGGGAGGAAATTCTCTTATATAATAATTAATAATATAATTATTGATTATTAAATACTCTATATAATAAGTAAATGATAATAATAAATATTTATTGATTATCCAAGGGATGCATCCTTTCATGGATGATCACCATATGTTCCCTATATATGAAGAAAAACAACACTTTCATTATTAATAATTATTATTTATTAATTATTATTTAATTATTATGTTATTAATATATTTTTTATATGTATATTTATGTTCATTAATATTAATATTTATGTTCATTATTATGTTATTAATATCTAACATAGCGTCAAATGCACATAGTGTGTGCCCTGTGTGACTGACAATCAAGCAACCCACGCGGATTTGGAAATGGTGCATTGATGATTTTGTTTAGGCCTCAACCACTTCTGGGATGAAGTGGATCTCACCCATACCCCAAAATTTCCCTAACATTCCTCCTTGGGATCACTGAAAAGATGGGAGGTACCTCAAAAGTCCTCCCCGTTCACACTTGAAACTAGTTGTGAAATATCTAGCCATCCTCCTATAAATAGAGGATCATTGTATGCAAAAGAAGAAGAATTTCATTGCGTTTTTATGATGTCGAAATATTATTGGAGAAACCATTTCTTCTCTTAAGAATAGGTTGGGAAAGCATAGCATAGGGAAATATTTTCACCTCTTGGGAAGCTTTGCCATACATTTATTCACCATTTTCAACTAAAAATAGGAGAGTAACAGCTCTACTTTGAGGGATTCAAGAGCCCTCCCTTGGAGGAATAGGGGATTCATAAATCCCACATTTATCCTCTTGGTGTTCTCAATTTCAAAGAGCATTCTCTATTGGGTAACCATTCTTTGTGGTCAATTTCATGCATCCTTTGCTAATATTTGTTTATCTTAGTTTCCATGCTTTGTTATTCATATCTTGCTTTATTTATTTATTTTTAGTTTGTGGGTTCACTAACCTACTAACCATTGTTTTGTGTTTCTTTTTTGGCTTACCAAGGCAATCAAAGGGGTCTCTTTTTGCTCACCCTTGTGATCAAAATCCCCAAACAATGAGGTTCCGGAAAGTGTTTGTGAAGTGTCTGGAGCATTGCAAATACTAAAATGCATCACTAGAAACTCATAATTACCTTTATGTTTTATGAAGGTTGTCTTATGGATGTCTATATATTTCATCTGGATTTTGTGGTATCCTGAACATAGATCAAGCTTAGTGAGAAACTTTTCTCCATGAAGTTCATCAAGCAAATCACCAATAGTTGAGATGGGAAAATTGTCCTTGATCATTAACTTATTGAGAACCTTAGAATCATTACACATGTGCCAAGTGCCTTCCTTCTTCAATACCATGACTATTGGTGATGAGTAAGGGCTTGTATTATGGCATATAATCCATGCCTCCAACATTTCCTAAATGTTTTTTTCTATTTCATTATTTTGTGCAAAGGGGTGTCAATAAGAATGCACATTTGGTGGTTTAATTCTTGAATTCGTGGGAATGCCATCATTTCATAATCTCCTAGAGAAGGGGGTAAACCCTTTAGTGTCTCAAACACCTAATGATGTTTGTCGAGGAACAAATACAACTCTAGGAGGATCTCTTGTGTCTTATTATCCATAACCTGTATGGAATTAAATTGGGAAATAACATCAAAGTGGTCTTTGTTTAATAAATTCTCCATGTGATAACAAATAATTGTTTAATGAGAGACTTCCTAAATCCCTTGAAGGGTGTGTACATGACCCTTTTAAGTGAAACTCATATAGATTCCTTTGAAATCCATGGCGATTGGTCCCAATGTTTGTATTTATTCTTCTCCCAATACTATATCACAACCACCCATATTGATGGAAAATAGATGGGTTTTTATCTTATAGTCTCCCATGCAAAGTTCAACATTTTCACATCTACCCCCACATTTCATCATACCTCTATTGGAAATCATCATTTGAAAGTTGTGCAACAAGTGTACAAAACAATGGGTTTCTTCTGCCACTCTCTTGTGAAGTAAATTGTGAGTACTTCCACTATCAACTAGGACTATGCATTTCATGTACTTGATGTAGACTATGAGTTTCAAGGTTTGTGGATTTGAAATGCCCRATAATGCATGTAGRGAGATTAGGGGTTCTTCATGATGAAATGGAGGTTCAATGTCTAACTAAGTCCGAATGTTGGTGTCTTCAATCAGTAACTTTGACATCTCTTTGGTAGTTATGTCTTTGTCATGGATAGAGTGGTCATATCAATTTAAAAAAATTTATGTTCTTTACGACGATGACTTGGAGCATATTTTTCATCACAATTATATTAAAGTCCGCATCTGTGATGGTATACCATTTTCATTGGTGACAACTTCTATACTTTCAAGGGATTAGTAGGAGTTTTTCTTGGGAAATTAACCTATGGAGAATGAGTGTAGGGAATGTGTTAAGAACCAAATATCAATATAGCATAGAAAAACCTTAGAAAAAGTACTCAACGCCTTAAAAAATAGATAATTTCAGATAATAAGCCTCTTCGAGGGGGCAACCTCCTTTTACCCCACTTAAATGTTCAAGTACAAGATGATTCAAAATGAAAATGTCTTCTTGGTATATATAGGAGACTAGGAGGTATAATTACAACTAATGGCCTAAAGCCAACATAAATAAAATAACATTACTAATATA
>JASDQU010308888.1:0-10185 GCA_032191745.1 Picea mariana | reverse complement strand
GTCTTCTAGCATGGTATGAAATGTGCCATTTTTGAAAATCTATCCACTACAACAAATATGGAATCGCTCACTTTCTGAGTTCTAGGCAATCCCAAAACAAAGTCCATACTGATTGCATCCCACGGTCTTTCTAGAATTGGTAATGGTTGATACAAACCAATGTTATTCTGCCTTCCTTTTTCGTATTGACAGTTTTAGCATTTGTTCACAAACGTTTTCACTTTTTCCCTCATGCTCGGCCAATAATATGAATTACTCAGTTGTGTAAATGTCTTATCATGACCAAAATGTCTAGCTAAACCTCCACTGTGTTTCTCTTTCAGCAGGTTATCTCTGATTGAGCATTTCGGTATGCACGATTGGCTTCCTTTGAACAATAATCCATCCTGGATCAAATATTTAGTCCATGGGCTTCTGTCTCCCAACAAAGGATTCTTGCATGCCTTATAAACTTCCCTGAAATATGCAACTTCTTTATACATCTCCTTGAGGTGTTCAAACCCTAAGGTTTCCACTTGGAATCCTTGTACAACTAAACTTTGCCTGCTCAAAGAATCTACAACTTTGTTATAAGTTCCAACAATATGTTTAATAACAAAAGTAAAATTTTACATAAATTCTACCCATTTTGCATGTCTCTAATTCAACTTTTCTTGCCTAGTAATTGTAACGTCCCCGACCATCAACCCACTAGCTAGGCAACACTACTACACATAAAAATTCTCAAAATTATATATATAACATGCATATTAAATCTAATTAACATATTTAATGAAATTTAACCAACAATACAAAGTAATCACGATATTACTGCTAACATCTAGAATTAATGGAATTAACACTAAATATCATTGTAATGAAATACATGATAATATTGCAAGCATCACAGACATGTATTTTAATTGAAATTAAAAAATAGAATTAATACTTATCTTTGAAACTATAATAACTCCATCAAATACGTGCAGACCTTCCACAAACCTCCCAGCCTTAGAGCACGCTGCTCATCACACTCAGTAGTGGGTCACCCCCCAGCTGGGACTAAGCTCCACCCAAGGCAAGGTAATTCTAAACTAAGTTGAGGTTATAGGAAAACTGCGTAGAGCATCCAGAAGGATTCTCTCCAGGAGCCTTCTTACGTCCACTACTCACGGACCCTCATTCCCCACATGCTTGTTCCACTCGAGAGTATACACATTCACAAGCATAGTCCATCGGTGCTTCACCTCCCTCTCTAGGTCTCAGCAATAGGCTAGATCAGGAATTCTCAGAGCTCCGTAGCTGGTGTTGGACTCTCTCTAGGAGAAAACCACTTCCCAACAGACTCTCTTACCTGGAGAGAGCTGCTCATAGGCCTGACAACTTGCATCTTCTACCATGGTCCTGACAACCCGATTCTTCAACTCAATTCCTGCAATTTCAGGATAACAACAACAACAACAACTTTTAGTTAAATCACGGGTGACAATAGCAACAGGAAAATTGGGTGTGGGCATCTAGAAAATGACAACAGGAAACTAAGACACAACACGGTTCAGGTAACACCGGTTTCAGGATGCATGACAAGCAATCCATGCAGAGGTTAGTCACAGACTCAACAGTTCAGACAGAGGGTGTATCAGCTTCTCAAGAAAACATCACAGGCTTTGGGTTTCAGAGCTGCGTGAGGGTATGCATGTAGAGATTAGATGAGTCTGCCACACATTTTAGACAATGGACGACCGAATGGAGGATGAACGTAAAGACCAGACGGAATTTCCAGTTTCAGACAGTCGATGGTAGAATGTAGGATGAACCCCCAACTCATCTGACGCTTCATCTTTTAACCGTATGCACCCAGGTCGACACTTGTCTTGCATTCATTCTCTTTTGCACACATTGGAGCTACATAAGTTTCCTCTCCCAGGACTTAGGATAAAAACATGTTTTGTCACACAGCTTTAGAATAATAATAAAATATTATTCTCAAGGACTTAATCCCTAAGCTTAGCCCCTCTTTCTAACCTTTCAGACCCTTTTCCCTTACCCACCCTATGGAATCTTAGTCCCCCATCACTCTTTCTTCATGGCCAGTCTACATGCAACGATGCTTAATCTTTATTAATATTCTGCATATTACATATACAAATATAGGCTCCTGGCCTTTAGCACTTAGGCTCTCCGTCATAATAAAAACATAACCCTACCATCTTATCAATACTCGACTCACCAGCCTACAAACATGATTTACAATTCATAAACATGATTACAATAGGGCACATCCTTGGGGATATTACAATCCCCTCCCCTTATTTTTGCATTATTCTCAGTGCAACTTTCACACAGCATCAGTAAGATTTTCAAAATCTTCAAAATGATGTGGGTATTCTGCCCGCATAACATCCTCATTCTCCCATGTCGCGTCCTTAGGACCATACCAGGTACACTGGACCTTTGCAAGCCCTATGGATCTATTCTGGGGATATTTTCTTTTTCGGTCCAATATGCACACAGGATGGACTTGCAAGACACCTTCTTGCTCCACCTGAATCACATTCCAATCAATTACATTATTAGCATTAGGTATATATTTATTAAGCATTGAAACATGAAATACATTATGTATAGTCATGAATGTAGGTAATGCAAGCCTATATGCAAGTGGCCCAATCCTTTCTAGGATTTCAAATGGCCCACAAAATCTGGCTGCCAACTTGGTGTAGTTTCCCAGCTTCAGGGAACTCCTATTGGCTTTCACTTTCAGGAAAACATGATCGCCCACTTTAAACTCTCTGTGGGTTATGTTTTTATCAGCATAAATTTTCTACCTATCTTAGGCAACCTTTAAATTCTGCTTAATTTTCAGCATTTGCTCTTCCATTTCCTTGAGCAACTTTGGCCCAACTACTACCCTATCAGCTGGATTATCCCATCCTACTAGAGTATTGCACTTTCTATCATAAAGTGCTTCAAATGGGCTCATCTTCAACGATGCTTGATACCCATTATTGTAGGCAAATTCTACCAAGTGTAGGTAGTCTTCCCATTTCGATGGTTTGTCCATCACATACATCCTCAGTATGTCTTCTATTACTCGATTCACCTGCTTTGTATGCCCATCAAACTCAGGATGATAGGTTGTGCTAAAGTTCAGATTCATTTTGAATCCTTTGAATAACCATTTCCAGAAATTTGAGATAAATTTCGGGTCTTTGTCAGACACAATTGTCTTGGGAATACTGTGCAGTCATGCTACTTCCTTCATAAAGATGTCGGCAACATCCGTTGCCTTGTGAGTAGTATTTAGTGGAATAAAATGGGCAGCTTTCGTAATCTTGTCCACCATCACCATGATTGAATCATGTTTCTTGCATGTTCTAGGCAATCCTGTGATGAAATCCATTATCACCACTTCCCACTTCCACTCAGGAATGGGTAAAGGTTGCAGCAATCTTGTTGGGTTTCTTTGCTCAACTTTAACCTTCTGTCACTCCATACATCTTGCGATGTATTCAACAATCACTTTCTTTATACCTGGCCAAAAGTAATGGCTCTTGACCGCTGCCATAGTTTTCTAATATCTAGGGTGCCCAACATAAGGCACTTTATGCATTTCATTCAAAATCTCAAGTTTCAAATCCTGGACATTAGGTACATAAATTTTTTTCTTGTACATAATTATTCCATGAGCCTCTACTTTATAATTTTCCACTTTCTGTGGCATCTTACCTTGCTATAGCTTTGCCACCAAATCTCTGTACTACAAATCTGTATTTGCAACCTCCAAAATTATGCTTTTAATATTAGTTCTGTACATGCTAGTGGTTGTAGCATGTAATTCATGTACTCTTCTATTGAGTTCATCAACCACTTTATTCTTCTTCCCTATGATATGCTTGATATCAAAATTGTACTCACAGAGAAACTCCAGCCACCTACTATGTCTAGCATTCAAAGTTGGCTAATCAAACAAATACTTCAGACTGTTGTGGTCTATTCTTAGATCGAACCTCCTTCACATGAGGTAATGCCTCCATTTCTTTAGAAAGTGTACTATGGCTCCCAACTCCAAATCATGAGTTGCATAGTTCATTTCATGCTCTTTCAACTTTCTAGATTCATAGAAAATTGTGAATCCATTCTGATTGAGGACTCCTCCTAGTGCTTCTTTGCATTCATCTATACACACTACAAATTCTTCATTCGGATCTGCAATCCTGATGATTGGAGCACTAGTTAACAATTTCTTCAATCGCTGGAAGCTTTTCTCAGAATCCTTTGTCTACTAAAATTTCTTCTCTTTCCTTTGCAAGGAAGTGATAGGGTGAGCTATGCTTGAGAACCCTGTGATAAACCTTCTATAATAACCAAATAGATTCATAAAGGATCTGACTTCCATCACGTTCTTTGGTGCTAACCATTCTCTGATGGCCTCAATCTTCTCAGGATCTACAACTATCCCATCCTTTAAAATAATATGCCCTAAGTAATGGATCTGCTCCTGATAAAATGAGCACTTGCTCAACTTGGAATATAGTTGATGCTCTCTTAGCACCTGCAACACCATCCTCAGATGTTGTTCATGATCTTCTTATGACTTGGAATACACCAGAATGTCAACCAGGAAGACTATGACAAACTTGTCTAGATAGTCCCTGAATACACCAGTCATCAAGCACATAAAAACAACGGGTGTGTTTGACATCCCAAATGGCACCACTGTGAACTCATAATGACTATACCTTGTTCTAAAGGTGGTCTTGGATATGTCTTCATCCTTTATCCTTACTTGGTGATATCCCTACCTAAGATCTATCTTCAAAAATATCTTCGCATTCTTCAACTGATCGAAGATGTCATCAATCCTCGGCAAAGGATACTTGTTCTTAACAGTTAATTTGTTCAATTGTTTAAAATCAATACATAATCTCAATGTCTCGTCCTTCTTCTTCACAAACAGGACTGGGGCACCCTAAGGCGACACACTTGGGCGTATATACCCCTTCTTTAGAATCTCTTCAAGATGTAATTGCATCTCTTTCAACTCTAGCGTACTCATTATGTAAGGAGATTTTGACACTGGAGCTGCTCTAGGCATCAATTTTACAAATAAGACAATATCTCTTTTAGGGGGTAGTCTGGGTACCTTCTGAAATACATCTTCAAACTCCTTTAGTACCGCATGATCTCCAATACTTGACACCTTATCCTTAGGTGTTTCCTCTACATGGGATGAAAATAATTGAAAGCCTTTCATGTTGCACTTCTTCACCTACATTGCTGAGATTTCTCTGATAGAAACAACTTTGGGAATTCCTTGGACTATTTTTTGATTTCCTTCCTCATCTAGGCAAGTGAATTCCTTGTTATGACAGTCCAAGATGGCATGGTGCTGGTCCAGCCAGTCCATACCAATTAGATAGTCATAAGAACCTAAAGGGAGAACATTCAATTCAGCCTTTGTGCTCAGTCCATTCATGTCCACTGGACAAGACTTAACTAACTCAGTGAGTTTCCTCTTGGTTCCTGTAGCTAGCTGCACTAACCAAGACTTTTCATGTTTTCTTCTTGACAAATGAAAACTTTCCACCACTCTAGGATCTATATAACTATGGCTAGCACCTGAATCAATTAAAATAGTAAATGGTTGGTTGTTAATCATACCTTCAAATTCAATCATGTGCGACTGATATTCAACTTTCTTGATGTCCAGGGCTACATAGATCCTTGGCATTCTACCGCCCATTTCCTCCACTCTTTCAACTTGCTGAAGATTATGGACAACTCTCACTTTGCCATTTTTTGGGGAACAATCTATGTACTTGTGGTTCCCCTGAAAACCCCAACACTGAATGGGTGTCTTCCTTGGCCTTTGTTCCCCTACATCAACCATTCTCAACTCTCTAAACAATGGCTATCCTTGAGGACTGTTTCTGAAAAAGGAAGGTTTTTTTCCCTTCTATCTCTGCACTTTCTTAAACTTCTTCTGGTCATCCCAAGCCTTCCAAAAGGTAGAATTTTCTCTTTGTTGTTCATATAAGCATTTCACTCTTCTTATAGTTTCTTCCATAGTCTTAGGATCATCATACTAAATCTTGTCAGCGATGGAAGGTGACGGTCCACTTAGATACCCCTAAATCTTGACAGTCTCATCCTTGATGAACGGAACATACTTCAGTAATTCCAAAAATCTTCACTCGTATTTATTAATGGTCATGCTTCCCAGCTTCAGTTCAAAGCACTCTTTCATCTTTTTTCCATAATATATTTTAGTCAAGTATTTCTTCTCAAAATACCTCTTGAATTCTCTCCATGTGATATCTTTCTCTCTAATGTGTTCCACCTGCACAAGATGATCCCACCACATGGATGCCTTTCCCTTCAGTTCATACATTGCAATTCTTCTTTCTGCATGAGAGCAATAATTTTGTAGTTGAAAATATTTCGTCATGCCAAGCAACCATGTCTCGACATCTTCCTTCTTCTTATGTTCTCCATCAAACATTGGAGGCTTAATCTTATTCATTTTACCCTTTAGTTCATCCACTCCAGATCTCCTATGCTTTCTGGTAGGAGATGGGATTGAACTACTATGTGCCCTCCTCTTGGAGCAAACTTGGGAGTGATGATGGTGTTTACCAACACTCCTTGATCTTCTTCCCTCAAAGGTCGCGTGACTCCTAGTTTTGTTTGAGTCTAACTTCTTTTCTATTCTCTCTGGACTCTTCACCAACTTTAATTTGAATTCTCCCTCTTGTTCCTTAGATTTCATAAGCTTCTTGCTATCTTCTCGGTGAGTTTGGGCATCTTTATGCAATCTTTCAATGATTTTCATCATATTCCCTTCCTTATCTATCTCTTCTCCATGCCCATTGGAGTTCGACACTTCAACTCTCAAATGAACATCCATTCCTTTTGCTTCATTCTCTGAACTGGAAGCATTGTGTGTGTCCTCCATTTATTTTACACTCAGTGGCAACTCTATTTGGTTCTAGCACTCGTTAAGATTCTACAAACACAATGTTCAAACAAATGGAATTTTTCAGGCCATTAATCCTTAACAAATCCCACAACATTCATAAACAAATCTGATTCAAGAAAATGTTCATATTTCATGAATTTTCTGAGCTCTGCTCGGCTCTGTAACAATCCTTCGGGTACTAGCCCCTTCTCTCTTAATCCTCAACCCACATGATCGCGGGTTGTGACCACTCACCTAACAAAAAGGGTGCTTCACGACTTCATGTTTCGGGAGGTTTCAAAGAACTTCACAACAACTTCCTAAGTTCCAGACTAACAAACTCGCGACGTAGGGTGGATCAACCATCCACGTCTACCCAACATCCAATGAATGACACTCACGGTGGAACCTCAGGCGTCTGAGTTCCAATACTTTGAGACTTCAGAATATTTCACATCCACACACCTTGAACCATTAATCTCTGAATGCTCCAATGTCACCTTAGGTGACATCATTACGTTACATCACTTAACGTTTTCCCAATTGTGGGGGAATGCAACTGTGGTTTGGAGAAACCCTCCTTTCATCCCACAATTCTCTTGATGCTGACACGTAACTCCTCACTGAAACCATGGTTTGGATTGTGGGACCACCTTGGAGAATTAGCTTCCATGCAACTTGGTTCCCTGCAATGATTTCTGGTTGTAGATCTTGATGTACCATGATCAACGCCACTATGGGTCCTTTGAACTTTAACTACATTACGTAACCTCGAGCTCCACTAACCTTACTCAAAGAGGATGCCACATGGTGACATACTAACCACTGAAACATGGCCCATTCAAATGGGTGACACTCGTGACGTTCCAAATTCCATTTCAAACTTCTACAGGTTCTAAACCCACTAACACGTGGCATGCATATCAGGTGTCCATGTCATCTCCAGGTGACATCATCACAACCCACCACTTCGGCTCTTGGTTTGATCTAACGGTAAGATTTTTCCCAGATCTACGATGTAGATTTCCTCCAGGACTTCAGAGTTTCGGACTTCGGAAGTTTGTGCATCAACACATTCTACTTCTCCCAACCATCGAATTTTTGCAGTTACGATCGTCTCTTTTTCTTGATCTAACAGTCAAGCTCTTTTCCTATGATCTATGGTGTAGATCTCCTTTGGAAGTTTATGCCTCGTCACATTCCACTTCTCTTGATCTGATGGTCGTAAAGGTTTCTTCTCTCCTTTTGAACAAATACTACAGTTCCAACACCCCAAGTGTTGAGCGCTCCCTCTTTGTGGTCAAATACCACACTGGTTGTGGTTTTATTCTATTGCTACTCCTCCTGAGCTTCGTAACATGACCAAGTAACCCCTTGGCACTCAGAAACATTCTAAGGTTCGAAATTGGTTCCTCCGAACACCATTTCCACTCGAAACCTTGGGTCCAAAGACCACTTATCTAGCCCATCCAATATCAACATTGAAACTATGGCTCTAATACCATATTGTAATGCCCTCGACCATCAGCCCACTTTTCGGGCAATGATACTACGTGGAGACATTCTCAAACTTATATATATAACATGCATATTAAATCTAATTAACATATTTAATGAAATTTAACCATCAATACAGAGTAATCACAGTATTATTGCTAACATACATAATTAATGGAATTAACACTAAATATCATTGCAACAGAATACATGATAATATTGCAACCATCACAAACATGCATTTTAATTGAAATTAAAACACAAAATTAATACTTATTATTGAAACTGTAATAAATCCACCAAATACGTGCAGACCTTCCAGCCTTAGACCACGCTGCTCTTCACGCTCAGTAGTGGGTCACCCCCGAGCTGGGACTAATCTCCACCCAAGGCAAGGAAATCCTAGACTAGGTTGAGGTTACAGGAAAACTGCACAGAGCATCCAGAAGGATTATGTCTAGGAGCCTTCTTACGCCCACTACTCAGGGACTCTCGATCCCCACATGCATGTTCCACCCAAGAGTATACACCTTCACAAGAAAAGTACATCGGTGCTTCACATCCCTCTTTGGGTCTCGACAACATACCGGTTCAAGAATTCTCAGAGGTCTGTAGCTAGTGCTAGGCTCTCTCTCGGAGAAAACTACTTCCCAATAGACTCTCTCACTTGGAGAGAGCTTCTCACAGGCCTGACAACCTGCCTCTTCTACCGTGGTCCTGACAACCCGGTTCTTCAACTCAATTCCCACAAGTTCTGTTAAGCCCTAATATTGGCCCATTATCCCTTAATTGGGGCCATTAGATTAGTAATGTTATTTTATTTATGTCGGCTTTAGGCCATTAGTTATAATTATACCTCCTAGTCTCCTATCTATACCAAGGAGACATTTTCATTTTGAATCATCTTGTACTTGAACATTTAAGTGGGGTAAA
Source organism: Picea mariana (assembly GCA_032191745.1). Lineage (NCBI taxonomy): Eukaryota > Viridiplantae > Streptophyta > Pinopsida > Pinales > Pinaceae > Picea > Picea mariana. The sequence continues at coordinate 815 of JASDQU010308888.1, read as the reverse complement.
AGGAGGTTGCCCCCTCGAAGAGGATTATTATCTAAAATTCTCTCTTTTTCAAGGCGTTGAGTACTTTTCCTGAGGTTTTTCTATGTTATATTGATGTTTGGTTCTTAACATATGGTATCAGAGCTCAAGGTCTTGGGGTTTCGCTGCTACATCTGAGACACCGTGGCATTTTTTTTATAACCTGTTTTCTACAATGTTTCAGAAGGAACGGCTTGGAGGGTATTTATAAGACAGATCAAGGTACGTTGGGTTCAAAATTTAGCTCCTAAGGCCTTATAATTTCGGAGATATAGCCTGTACAAGATAGGGTTCTAGAATCATCCTGAAATGAGTCTTTGCATAATTTTCGCTATAAAAAGAATTATGTAATGTTTCAGATCCTGAACTCCAGGGGCCATTTACAGAAATTAGTTTTTTATTTGTGGTAAAAGGTTCATATTCTGGGTCATCTTAAATTTGTAGATACACCTTGTGTAAGATAGGGTATCTGACTAGTCCGATTGGCTAGTCTCAAGAAAGTGTTCCAGGTAAAACAATCATAACTTATTCCTAGAGTATCAAAATTGGGTGGGACTAGTTGCATTGGATTTTGGAAATTCTTTAGTATTTTGGGTGTGAGTTTCAGAATTTTATATCAATCATTTTGTGCGGGGCACACTATACAAGTGAGATCTCCTGGAAAGGCCAAAAATCAGCAAGTTGTGGGGAAGTTATCGTAAATTCCACTTGGCACATCCAATTTTGATCAGACCTATGGCATTGAAGAGAAGACATATCATAGAAATACATAAGATAAAGTTTCATACCCAGAAGGT
>JASDQU010308887.1:42693-65034 GCA_032191745.1 Picea mariana | reverse complement strand
TGCACAATATTAGTGCCCCATGAAGCACATAAGTGGCCTTGAGCAATAACCCATGAAACACATAGGTGCCCCTCAATGATATTAGTACCCCATGAAGTATGAAAATCTATTGAGCAATATGAGCATCCCACAAAGCATGTAGGCACCCATCAACAATTTTAGTGCCCCACAAAGGACAATCCACCCTTGAGCGATATGAGTACCCTACAAAGCACATGAGCACCCCTAATTGATATGAGTACCCCACAAAGCATTGAAGCACCCTTGAGGGATATGAGTGTCCCACAAAGCACAAAAGTACCCATGATTGATATGAGCACCCTACAAAGCACAAGAACACCCCTAAGTGATATCAATACTCCATGAAGCACAAAAGCACCCCTTAGCGATATTCATACCATGTGAAGCACAAAATAAACCTCAACAATATTGGTAAGTACTACATAAAGCATAAAAGCATCTTTAGCGATATCAATATGCCACGAAGCAACCTCTTTGTAATACAGGGATCCCATGATGCAAAAAAAACACCCCCTTAGCAATATTTGTACCCTACAAGGCACATTGGCACCTTTGAGAGATATGAGTACCCCACAAAGTGTTAGGATCCAACCCTAACCCCTCTTAGTTGGTTATTAGTTAGTATGATATATTTTCCATCTAATAAAGGTCGACATTAGTTAATAAGGCCTATTAAATAAAGTTGAACAAGTCAATCTAAAAAGACCTAATAGAAGCTTTCGCTTCTAGAAAGTTCTTTAGAAGATAGAAGTAGTATAAATAAGAGTAGGAGGTATAAGAAAGTTTGTTTGGAGTATTATTGTAAGAGAGCTCTACTCATTTTGGAGGTTTCCCCCTCAAAGAGGGAAGTGAACAAAGTTTTCTTGGTGCTATCAATAATATATTTCTGCTCTTTATTGAATGTTCTTGTTATTCTCGGAGTATATTTGTTTGTTGTGTTATCTGTTTTAGGTTAAGCATATTACAAGTGGTATTAGATCTCTTTCCTAGGCCAGCACACACCCATTTGTTTTTAGAAATGTGTAGGCTAGAGACGTGTTCCGGCATCTTTAAACTACAGAGATCTCTCGTTCAATGCATAAATCCACGATCGAGGAAGCATACATGTAGGAAATACAAGAGAGCTTTAAGCTCACATTGTTGGACACCCTTGTAACCCATGTTGGTACCCCTTTCGAGTGGTAGCACATCAGACAACACATGTACACGGATTTTCTCTTCCTCGTACCTCTAGTATATCGGAAGACCCCAAGGATATCCTAAAACCATCCCTAGATCAATCGATCGGTCGCCTGATTGCTATAGTGCCACCGAGAACAACACTCAGGAAGATACTCTCTAGTACCTGGGTAATCGGGTAGTACAACTAAGGGTACGATCGAGCCTCCTTAGTTGGTGCCTTGAGATATTGGGTCGAGTACTACTATTCGAACCTGCACATATATCTAAGAGCTATAACACAGGGAAAACCCTTGTCTGTAGGAACCTTGAAAACCCTTCTATTGTTGTGCAACCTTGCCTCCTGCTTTCAGGCTAGGAAATTACTACACATTTTTTCCTATTAATAATTTGGGCATTTTGACACTATAGTATTATTCAGATCAGAGTTATTTGGGCATTTTGGCACTACACCCTTATTTGGGACCTCTACCATTGGATTCCTCTCTTTTTCTTGACTATAGTGGTACCTATAATTTTTAAGCCTATTTTTCTTGTGGACCCGACCCCCCCTTCCCAACACCCTCATTTGGGACCTCTCCCATTGGATTCCTCTCTTTGTTTTGATTGTCATGGTACCTATCACTTTTAAGCCTATTTTCTCTGTGGACCCGACCCCCCTTCCCAACACCCTTATTTTCCACCTAGCCCAATAAACTCCTTATATTGTGTTGATAGTTGAGGTATCGTTCTACCTAAGCCTCCACAATGGCCCCTACCACCCGCACTCAGAACCTGGAAGAGTTGGACACTAAGGTAACCAAAATGTCAGAGGAAATGGGCCAGCTAACTCAAAGCCTAAACTCCATCACCCAATAGTTCCAAGACTTTGTGATGCAAAACAAGGGTAAGTACCACTCTGAGGCTACTCATTCTTCCCATTATGAGAATTCTCATCTTTCCCGCTCCCCTTGGTGTTCTCCAAATTCCTTGAATAAGGTGCCCAAAGTTGAGATGCATAAATTTGATGGATCAAACCTGGATGGGTGGGTATCTCCCTCCATGATATTTGAGATGAGGAGACCAAAATCCACATTGGGGTTCTATACATGGATCAAGAACATTGGAAATGATGGCAATGACATAAGAAATGCTATCTAGGACAACCAAATTGGACCATGTTCACCAAAGAATTTTGTGCTCATTTTGATAGGGAATCTCATATTTTGGGACGACACACCAACCTGAGACAAACATGGTCAATAGAAAAATTCATCACCTCATTTGAACAGTTATCTATCAGAACTGAGGGATTATATGATGAGTTCTATCTTGAATGTTTCCTCAATGGCTTAAAGGATGCCATTTGTGCTCATGTTTGCATGCACCATCCTATTACCTGGTTGCAGGCATGCAAATTAGCATTGGAGGATGAAACCATTCTTTAGGCCCAACCCCTTAGTTCGGTCATTCCCACCCATCTTTGTTTCGTGGCTACCCTTGCTCCAACACAAACTTTGAAGGTTCAAAAGGTATCTCCAACAAAAATGGTTGAACGTCAAAAGTGAGGAATTTTCTATTACTGTGATGAAAAGTATTCACCATGACATAAATGTCATGAACAAAAGTTCTTCTAGATTGATGGGTCATCTCCCACCTCCTTCGAGGAAAGACTATCATATGAGGCCCCAAACTCCAAGGAAATATAGAAAACTTCTCCCATCCCATGAGATCCAGTCACACCTGCTGTGGAATCAGAGGAACTTGTCATATCTTTCCACGCCCTAGCCAGTATTTCTGATCCATAGACATTAAAAATCAAGGGATACATCAAACATAGGTCGGTAGTGGTGTTGATAGATAGCAGTAGCACCCATAATTTTATTCATTGCAAGGTCATTAAGGATGTCAATTGCTTTGTTAGACCAGTTTCTAATTTTCGAATTCTCATAGCTAATGGTGGTACAATGAAATGTTGGGGCCGTTGTGAGAATGCCAAACTCCAAATGGAACATTATAACATGAAAACTCACATGTTTTCCATTTCCATGGGTGGTTGTGATATTGTCTTGGGTGTTGAATGGCTTCGCACCTTGGAACCAATTACCATAGATTATCAAGAGTTATATATGAGCTTCACTCAAGATGCTCACACTTATATCCTCTGAGGCCTGCAAGTTGGCTCCCTAGAAATTATCAGTTCTCACTGGATGGAGAAACTCCTGAAGAAAGGCCACCATGGTGTGATTTATAAACTTAATACCATCCAAGTACAAGGTCAATCATCCCCAACAATACATCTTGATCTGCAACTGGTTTTGGACAAGCACCACAGGGTCTTTGAGACACCCACGTACTTACCCCCTTCTCGGGGTGTTCATGGTCACAACATCCCTCTCCTTCCAGGCAATCAGCCCCCCAATGTAGGCTCCTACCAGTGTCCATTTGCTCAAAAAAATGAAATTGAAAAAATACTATAGGAATTACTGTACACCGGTGTAATTCACCCAAGTACCAACCCTTATTCATCCCTTATTGTGATGGTCTTAAAAAAAGAAGGTTCTCGGCGCATGTGTCTAGATTTGTGTTCCCTTAATAAATTGACCATTAAGGATAAGTTTCCCATTCTTGTCATTGATGGTCTGTTGGATGAACTCCAGGGTGCTTGTTTCTTCACAAAATTATATCTTTGCTCAACCTATCACCATATTCAGATGAATGGCACAGATATTTCGAAGACCACTTTCAGACTCATGAAGGACAATATGAATTCTTGGTAATGCCTTTTGGACTTTGCAATGGTCCATCTATCTTCCAAAGTCTCATGAATAAACTCTTGAATCCCTATCTTCGAAAGTTTGTTCTGGTTTTCTTTGACGACATCCTCATTTACAGCCGTACTTGGGATGCCCATCGACAACATGTGGACAAAGTACTCCAGTTGTTATAGAACAATCAATTTTTTTTCAAAAAGACCAAGTTTTTTCTTGGGGCGAATGAGTTCGAATACTTGGGACACATTGTGGGTCGTGAGGGTGTAAGAGTGGACCCAAAAAATATTTAATCCATGCAGGATTGGCCAAGACCCACAACCTTGAAACACCTTCAGGATTTCCTAGGCCTCACAAGCTATTACTGGAAAATTGTCCACCATTATGGAAAAAATGCCCAGACATTGAAAGACCTTCTTAAGACGAATGCATTTCATTGGACATCTACAACAGAGTAGGCCTTCATAGATTTAAAGAAGGCCATGTGCACTACCCCAGTATTAGTTGCCCTTGATTTCAACAAAACTTTTGTTGTGTAATATGATGCTTCTGACACTGGTATTGGCACAGTTCTAACACGAAAAGGTAGACCTATAGCTTTCACTATCCACGATTTGAGTGGTTGTAATTTGGGAAAATTTGCATATGAAAAGGAAATGATGTTCATTCTCCATGTTGTGCACACTTGGCAACCATATCTCTTGGGACATCATTTTCAAATAAAAATAGATCACCATAGTATGAAGTATTTCTTAGAGAAAATGTTATCCTCCCCAAAACATAACAAGTGGCTGACCAAAATGTTGGGCTATGATTATGATATCATATATAAAAAAGGAAAAGGCAATGTAGTGGTAGATGCATTGTCAAGACAACATGAGGATGAAGGTTCCCTCTTTGCCTTATCATTACCAGTTCCTAATTGGTTTGAGGAAGTTCGACAAGAGTGGCTAACCCATCCAACTATATCACAAGTCATTCAATGACTTCAGGAGGACCCTAACCCACCCCCGACAACACTTGGCAAGACAATATCCTTCGGTATAAGGATCACTTGGTTTTGTCTCTGAATTCAACACTCAATCCTGGGATCTTAAATGAGTTGCACTCATATGCTCTTGTTGATCACTTAGGATTACAAAAGACATATGATGATGCTCATCGTTCCTTTCTATAGGAAGGCATGAAGAAGGACGTCCTTACCTTTGTCACCGAATGTGATATCTGCCAACGCAATAAATGTGAAATTGTCAAGACACCAGGAGATATATAGTTGTTACCCATTCCAGCTTCTATTTGGATTGACATATCCATGGACTTTATAGTGGGCCTTCCAAAAGCGAGTAACAAGTCAATCATCATGGTCGTGGTTGATCGCCTCTCCAAGTATGCACACTTTTGTGCCTTACCACACCCTTTTACACCAGCTATGGTAGCGCAAGTTTTCATTAATCATATTTTCAAACTACATGGCATGCCAACCTCCATTGTGTATGATCATGACCTGACCTTCACCAACACATTTTGGCAAGAATTGTTTAAATTACAGGGAACACAATTGAACATGAGCACAACATACCACCCTGATATGGATGGCCAAATAGAAGTTGTCAATAAATGTTTGGAAACCTACTTGCATTGTTTTTCTTCAGACAAACAACATCAATGGGTGCAATGGTTACCCTTGGAAAAATGGTGGTACAAAACTTCCTATCATACAACAACCAAAATGACATCATATGAAACAGTGTATGGCCAACAACCACCTATAGTCTCTTCTTATCTTCTTGGAACATCAAAGGTCTAGGTTATTGATAAGTTACTGCAAGGAAGAACAACTACACTCGTAGCTCTGAAGGATAACCTCCACATGGCCCCAAATTCATATGAAGCAACAGGCTGACCAACAATGTTCCGAACGGGTTTTCCAAGAAGGTGATCATGTGTTTCTCAGACTCCAACCTTACAAGAAAACATTTCTCAAATCTCGTGGCCACCACAATTTGGTAGACAAATTTTATGGCTCCTATATGATTATCAAATGTATGGTTCAGTTGCCTACAAACTGGCACTTCCAGCTGCCTCCAAAATACATCTGATGTTCCATGTTTCCTATTTGAAGAAAGTGGTGGGTTAGAATTGCAAGGTTGAAACCATCCTGTCGGAATTAGATGAAGAAGGCTCCATTTGGACTAAACTAGAATCCATCCTCAATTGCGTGAGTGTCACTTATGTGGCCGAACTATCAGAGAAGTGTTGATAAAGTGGCAGGACATGTCTCCAAAAGATGCGACTTGGGAACCAGTTTCCATATTGCAATAGTTTCCACATCTTCAACCTTGAGGACAAGGCTTCTTTTGAAGGGGGAGGACATGATCTGGCCCTAACCCCTCTTAGTTGGTTATTAGTTAGCATTATTTATTTTCCATGTAATAAAGGTTGACATTAGTTAATAAGGCCTATTAAATAAAGTTGAACAAGTCAATCTAAGAAGACCTAATAGAAGCTTCCACTTCTAGAAATATCTTCCTCTAGAATTTTCTTTAGAAGATAGAAATAGTATAAATAAGAGTAGGAGCTATGAGAAAGTTTGTCTGGAGTATTATTGTGAGATATCTCTGCTCATTTTGGAGGTTTCCCCCTCGAAGAGGCAAGTGGAAAAATATTTATTGGTGCTATCAATAATATATTTATGCTCTCTACTGAATGTTCATGTTTATCTTGGAGTATATTTATTTGTTGTGTTATCTGTTTCAGGTTAAGCATATTACACAAAGGACATGGTGTTTCCATGTTGGTATATTTTAATTGGTCCATCATATATGGGTCATTTACATATCTTAATGGGCATAACATAACTTAAACATAAATCACTAGCATGAACATATGCAAAGAACAATAACACATATATGTGTTAAGTTGGAACAACAACCAAATCAATGTGCTAACTCAATCAAGAAACAAAATCAATACAAAAGGCACCACTATCACTTATTGTAAATAAGTCGATAAACATCTCATTTTAGTCTAGCTATTTTACACTATGATACAAGGGATCTCACTTGATTTCCTTTTCCTTTGAAATCATAATCTAGTTATACATGGGCATTCTCACATTCACTCACTATTTTGGTCTATAGGGTGGTACTCAAATATGTGCAAATACAAGAAACCATCCTACACTAGTGCAAAATATGTACATAGCATATAACTAGTTACATCAAAATACTCTAGATAATACACAAACTAAGTCTACAATGGGATTTTACCCCAAGTGATAATAATGTCTCAACACTATCGAGCACTAAAGGCATTAGTGTACAAAGTCAAATCTATGACCAACTATTCACCAAATACAATAACTCAATTACAAAGAAAATCATGAATGAGATCTACAATATCTAAAAATTACAAGGCTAGGGCTTGTGTGCTACAAGGGCAAGTACCTTTGCACCAAAATTAATCAATGTGGTGGAACTAAGCATTCGGGGAGGAAATATTCCTATTTTGATATGGCTTCTAAAAATGAGCTTTATATCTAATCCAAAACAAAATATCTCATTCTCTATTAGATGTGTGGGGTTAATTATGAGATCATTGGGGTGTAAGGGATCTAACACTAATCAAAATCCTCTAGATGGTGCACATTTATGCTTCAACTATTGTGAATTCTTTTCATAGCACAAAGCTTTAAGATCTTACCTCTTTTCTTCAGATCAAACTTTTCTTCTTAGCATGGAGCTTCACAGTCAAGTAGAGTATTGCGCACCACAGCAGTAGATCTATGCACAGATCTTTCTTCTTTTCTTTAGTTCCCAGCAATCATAATTTCAGGTCCCGGCAACGGAACCATTTTTTGGCACAAGGGCAGACCCAGGGTTCAACGCTTCAACAACACACCAACAAAACCCTAACTACCGTCCCTTTCGGCAACACCTATGAAGAAGATGAAGTCTCACTCGAGGTAGAGCCAGGGGGGTTGTAGGACTCAAGTGTCTACAACCTAGCTGGGACACAGATCTGTGATCACAGTACTTAATAGAGCACTTAGCAGTTCACATTCATTAGTATTTAACCCTCATTTACATCGTAGGTAAAACCCTAATTACAGAGCAGTGCGGTATTCAAAAAGATCTAACACATCCAAGCACTTACCACATAGAAATAGATAAGATCTAGCATTCATTCATATTACTAAGAACTAAGCTACTATATCAGATGCATCTAACATACATAAATATGATAGCACTAAGAATAAATCACATTAATCACACAAAGCAACCATAACATAGGATATATGTGGTTCACCCGCAATGTGGGGTTACGTCCACCAACACTTCGTCTTCTTTGTTATATTTTGTCAACCTCCTTACATGCACAAAGCATCAAAACCAACTCCGCATATGACAGGAGATCTGTGTGCACCACGCCAGATCCTCCTTCCCCGAGCTTGGCACATCACAAATCCTCTTTACAATCACTTTCACTCAAATCTGCAAGTTCTCAACACACATTATGCACAAAGCCTTTACAATCACATAGATCAAACTCTTGCACTTAGCACTTTCAGACTAGTCACTACTTCTGACATCGCCTAGCTACTTATTTATACATTACGAAAGGGTCCAAAGAATGAGTAAACCCATGGGCCGACATCCCATACCCGTTACATAAACCCTAAACCCAAAAAGGCCCACAAAAGGGGGTGAGATCTCACGATCTCCACTTTGCCTGGTGCTCCGTCTTCGACCAGCCCATCAAAGTCCCAAAATTGGTCAAACATGACCAACGTTTCCACAAAACCTGGTCAAGGGCCAACATGCCCCCAACACTCACTTGTGACTCATCCCGATTCACTCAGAGATGGGTAACTCTGCCTTGAAATCCTCGAGCTTGGCTCGAGCTGCTTCAACCTATTGTTTCGTCAGAGCCTCCTACTCGGTGAACTCCTGAATGACCTTGTCAGTGGCAGGTCCTTTCAATCATTGTTCAACTGAGGTGACCACTTGTTCTAGTTGTGCACCTTGTCCTTCAATCTCCTCAAAAAGTGTGCAAGCTTCATCCTACACTGGTTGGAGCCTCTGGGTCACTTCCATGGATTTACTTTGGATGGCATGGACCTGTTGTTCAATCGTGCATTGTTCATGTGACCTTTTCATCCTCTCAATTGGTGACAATAGCTTCAATTGTGATTGTACTATTGTTGCTTGTTTCTTTTCTTCCTAGATTTGTGACTCCAATGTCATTAGTTCAGGGTCCTCTGCAAGGTGCTCGTAGATCTACGGATTTCAACTACTGAGTTGCTTGCATTCCAAGGTCAATGCCTTAATTATCTCGACTGCGCTTCGGGCAGTTTCCTCTCTTTGATCTCACACTTCCTGCGTAGTGCTTGGCACTGCTTGCACTTCCAGTTATGTTATTTGTGCTTGGAGCTACTAAATGGCTTCAGCGAGCTTCCCCACCTGGCTCTCAACGGTTTCTTCTTCCATATGTTCTAAGCCCATCATAGAGTGGAGTGCTATGGTTATCTTCTTTGCGATCAACTTTTCTTTCTTCTTCTGGATCTGCGCTCTATCCTCTGCAAACTTTGCCTGGAGGTCGTCTTTTTCTTGTTGCGCAACCCAACGTTGCTCTATGGCGTCCTATTTTGCTTGCTTCAGGGCCTCTGTGGCCTATTCCTTTTCCTCCTGGACACGATGAAGGTGAGCTTCTGTCGAGTCCGCTAATCTGCGTAGTTGGGCAGGCTCTTCTCCCAACTCTGTTCCTTCTGATGGTGGTGGCGCAATAGACGACTCCAATGTCATTAGTTCAGGGTCCTCTGCAAGGTGCTCGTAGATCTACGGATTTCAACTACTGAGTTGCTTGCATTCCAAGGTCAATGCCTTAATTATCTCGACTGCGCTTCGGGCAGTTTCCTCTCTTTGATCTCACACTTCCTGCGTAGTGCTTGGCACTGCTTGCACTTCCAGTTATGTTATTTGTGCTTGGAGCTACTAAATGGCTTCAGCGAGCTTCCCCACCTGGCTCTCAACGGTTTCTTCTTCCATATGTTCTAAGCCCATCATAGAGTGGAGTGCTATGGTTATCTTCTTTGCGATCAACTTTTCTTTCTTCTTCTGGATCTGCGCTCTATCCTCTGCAAACTTTGCCTGGAGGTCGTCTTTTTCTTGTTGCGCAACCCAACGTTGCTCTATGGCGTCCTATTTTGCTTGCTTCAGGGCCTCTGTGGCCTATTCCTTTTCCTCCTGGACACGATGAAGGTGAGCTTCTGTCGAGTCCGCTAATCTGCGTAGTTGGGCAGGCTCTTCTCCCAACTCTGTTCCTTCTGATGGTGGTGGCGCAATAGACACTGCATGGCTCGAATAGAGAGCCTGTTGTAATCCTTTAAGCTCTGCTTCAATCTTGTCAAACATTGTCTCATGTTTGGCTTTGCTTCGCTGCAAGATATCCTCCGAGGTGTCTGACACAGTGACAATGATAAGGTCAATTTCATCCACCGTTAGCACGGTTTGAAATGGCGGTTTATTGGCTTTTGAATTCTTCTGCGATGTAGGTTTCTTTGGGGAAACCTTTCTTTTCTTGGATGTCTCTATCTCTTCGAGGGGATCTTTAGGTGGTGTTACTTCACCCTGCTTCTGCTTGTCTTCTTTTTCCACTTCGTCATCTCCTCCTCCTTCAGGTGATTTTGATGCAGTCTCTTCTGATGCGTTGTTTAGTTCCTGTACATCTTCCTTTTTTTTTCTTCTTGTTGTTGTTGGGTGCATCATATTCTTCTCGAGTGACTACAGGACTTCAGATGAGATCGAGGCCGGACAGTTCTACCTGTTCTATTGGTACCAAGAATTCTGCAGGCCATTCCTTTTTTATTTCCTCCATATCTTCCTCAGTGAGCTTATAGTAACTCTGCAGCTCCAAGTCCTTGCTTTCATCTCTATGCCCAGTGATATATATGAAATGCCTATCTGCGCGAAACTTTGCAAATGGCCTGAACCGATGCAGTGTATAAAGTGTCATGCGAGGGAAGGATTCAATGACCCTCTTCAACTGCAGATAATAGGTGTGGAACATCGCATTTGACTTCCATTGATTTGCGATGTCACGCGAATACCATAGCATAGTGAACTTTGCAGCTAGTGGTTTGGACGGCTTAATTTCAGGGAAGGTTGCTCCTTCCGGTATCTCCTAAGCAGTGAAGGCGATGAGAATCAACAACCAACTGAAATGAAACTCATGGCCCTGATCTTGAGCTTCATGACAATGTTTCTCTAACTGGTTGACGAGGTAGCTCGCCCAGTTCATTTGCAGCCCCTCAACGCATTTTCCTGCGAGGTTGACGATGAACCCCATGACCTGCATTGGCGTATTCTTTCTAACGAGCTTACCAACGATCACCTAACAAGCTAGGCGCACTGCGCTATTTTGGATGGAGGCTACCTTGTAGCCCCGCTTCCCCTTCTCTACATCGCCATAGGTGTCTTTGATTGTCTGTGTCAAGGCACAATCTGCAGCCTTCCCTGGGTAAAAGTCCCATGGGTCTGGTCCTTGCATGCTTAATCTGGTGATCCGATGGATCAACCTCGGATCAACAGTGATGCGTTTTTCCAACCATAGGTAACCACCATGGAAGCACGACAACAGGAGCTTAACGCACACATTAACATCCTGATGTCTTCCGAAGTGTGGTAACTTCATCACATTGAGGATTGTGGACCTCGCGATGTCCATGGTCCATGGCTGGGGGATTATCTTCGACTTCTTCCCCGATGTCTTGGTCAAGTACTTGTATGGTGCAAGCATGCCATAGTTCTTGCGGTCTCCCAAGTTATAGTCATTGATCTTCAACGTCAGAATCCTTTCCAATTGGAGTCCTATTGTTTGTATCCCCTTCGAGAGGTACGCTGTGATCACTGTGTAGTCGAAGTCCCTCAAGACACCACGCCAGCCAGAGGCAGGATGTAGTCGGGAAGGATTGATGGGATGAGCTTCGCATTCGCCAAGTCATCACAATGCTTGCTACATTTCTTAGCAGCGGGTCGGCTAGACCGACGCTGCACAGTTGACGAGGATGCTTCCAATCCTTGCGTTGATGAAGCTTGTACACCTGTGGACATCACCTTTTCAGCCATGAGGTCTATTAGGATCTCTTCGATGGAATTTTATGCTGTGCTAATGTCATCCGACATGCACGCTCGAGATCAGATATCTCAAGTTGGTGAGCAAACATTGAAGGTAACAGAATGGGTGGCGAGCTCTCAATAAGCACTGCGTGAAAGCAACTAGTTCACTATGGGCTCAGATAATCATAATTGGAAAAAGTGTTTTCGGTGAGACATCCGATGGGTTAAATAGACAATATCATAATAGACTCCTCCAACGGGTAGGAATGCTTTAGTCAATGTGATTCCATTTGTTATGGCACAGTCCCAACGGTCTAATGGTGATGATTCCGGCAATAACTGTGTTTCTAGCCATTCTGGAGTGTCGTTCTAACAGTCAGGATGCCTTCAAAGGCCATATTGCTTTGTCGTGGTGAAGTGCCAATCTGCGTTGTTTTGATATCCTAGTGAGGTTCAAATTCGATAAGCCTTCCTTCTGCAAAGTTCTCTCTTGAACTTCTTATAATTTTTCTAACTTAGCTTTCTTCTTGCTGAGCTTTCTGGCCTTCTTTCATGTGATCTAAGTTACTGGGTTCCTCTTTCCATTCTTATTCTTATATGTACTTAACATAGTAACTTCATGTTGTTGAGGATCTTTCATAAGGTTCAAAGATAATACTTATTCTCTCTCTGGAGTAGGTGCTCTACTCTCCTACATGGATAAGTTCTTAAAGTCTTCCTGCGTTCTTTTAACTTCGACAGCTAGGTCTCTAGCCCTCAGTTGCTTTGACGTGTTCTCCTGTTCTTCCATTAAGCATGCTATTCTCCTAGCCATGAAATCCTTTAAGTCTTTATTTTTCTGTTCTATAGCTTCTTCTTCTTCTTTCCTTTGGATCTGATCTCTCTCAATCCAAGTCTTTCCTAACAAAAGTTCAAAAGGAGTGTTGTTCTCAACAAACTTGATGACTTCGAATTATTCTTCTGTCGATGTGCCATGAGCACTCATAAGTATATGGGTAAGTCTTCCACATAGGGTTATCAACTTTCCTTTAAACAATTATATTCCTCTCAGTGAAGGAACCATAGAAGGCTTTCCCAAAATTTCCCAAGTTCTTTCTGTCATAATGTTCTCCTGTGTTTCTGCATCTAATACACAGTCTATGTCAAAGTATCCTATTCTTGTTTCTATGTACTCTTTCTCTTTTAATATCTTTGATAAACTGATGTCTTTATGATCATTCAATGTTTCTTTTATCTGTAGTAATATAGTCTCTTATTCTTTCTGGTTCTTGAGCATATTCTTAGTCTCTTGACCTTCCTCGTGGTCTTCTTGTCTCATGTTCATCTTTTCAACTTTAGCAATCATTTTAGGGTAATCCAAAACTTCATGTCCAATAGCCTTACAACAAAGGAAAATAGGACCTTGACCAGGGCATTCCTTAGTAAGATGTCCTGATCTTCTACAATTATAACAAAGATTCAATCCTCTCTTTCTCTTGAATGATCTCCAACCTTTCCTGTATTGCGCACTGGGATCACAATGGTGGATCTGCAAAAAAATCTTTCTAGGATCCTGCATCCATTTGTTAATCCGACAATTCTTTCTATGCATCAGAATAACATATCTTTCACTAGTTCTATCAGATCTATTCATATCATATCTTCTTTCTTCCATTTGTGCCCTAGTTTTCAGACTAGGACCAAATCTATCAAACATACCTAGATCCATTCTTTCGAAGCAAAAATTTCCACTTATCTTACCTTTATCAGAGCACAAATCTTTAAGATCTTACCTCTTTTCTTCAGATCATACTTTTCTTCTTAGCACAGAGCTTCACAGTCAAGTAGAGTCCTGCACACCACAACAACAGATCTACGCACAGAGCTTTCTTCTTTTCTTCAGTTCCCATCAATCACAGTTTCAGGTCTAGGGTTCAATGCTTCAACAACGCACCAACAAAACCCTAACTACCGGCCCTTTCGACAACACCTACAAAGCAGATGAAGTCTCACCAGAGGTAGAGGTAGGGGGGTTTGCAGGACTCAAGTGTCTACAACCTAGCTGGGACACAGATATGTGATCACAGTACTTAATAGAGAACTTAGTAGTTCACATTAATTAGTATTTAACCCTCATTTACATCGCAGGTAAAACCCTAATTACAGAGCAGCGCGGTATTCAACAAGATCTAACACATCCAAGCACTTAGCACATAGAAATAGATCAGATCTAGCATTCATTCATATTACTAAGCACTAAGCTACTATATCAGATGCATCTAACATACATAAAGATGATAAAACTAAGCATAAATCACATCAATCACACAAAAAATCATAACACATGATATACGTGGTTCACCCCCAGCGTGGGGCTACATCCACCAACTCTTTGTCTTCTTTATTATCTTCTGTCAATCTCCTTACATGCACAGAGCATCAAAACCAACTCTACATAGGACAGGAGATTTGCGCACACCTCGCCAGATCCTCCTTCCCCGAGCTTGTCAAAAAACAAAGCCTCTTTACAATCACTTGCACTCAGCTCTGCAAGTTCTCAACACACAGTATGCACAAAGCCTTTACAATCACATAGATCAAACTCTTGCACTTTGCACTTTCAGACTAGTCACTACTTCTCACATCGCCTAGATACTTATTTATACATTACGAAAGGGGCCAAAGCATGGGTAAACCCATGGGCCGACATCCCATACCTGTTACATAAACCCTAAACCCAAAAAGGCCCGTAAAAGAGGGCGAGATCCTGCGATCTCCACTTCGCCTGGCGCTCCATTTTTGGCCAGCTTGTCGAAGTCCCAAAATTGGTCAAACATGACCAGCGTTTCCACAAAACCTGGTCAAGGGCCAACATGAAGTATAGTGATATGCAAGTGTGGATGCACAATGGGACTAGATAAGGTCAACATAATTGATCAAAATGTCCTTTTTCATCTCAATATATGCAATATCTAGAATTTGGTGTTGTAAATCTCAGGTCATTGTTGAGAGGTTGGAAACCTATCGGATCACCTTTGCTAGTTGTTATGTCTCACCATTCACAAAAGAGATCCAACTCTACTAAAATAGTCAAACTTTAATAAGGGTCGAGGAAAACTAAAGGTGCTAGAATAGGCATTCACGTTCTTCGAACATATATGGACCTTTCTTATTGTAATCCTTTGTATCACTCAGTCATTTATTTATGATGCTTTTAATTGAATAACATAGGTTCATTTGTTTAGAACGATGTGTTAGTCGAAGTGGTCTCTAAGGAATTAAAAAAAAATGTCATCTAGTTTTGTAGGGTATTGTTGTAACATTGAAATGTGTTCACTAGTTCTTTGAAGGAAGTGTGGTTTTTTTCCATTGTGGAAGCCTTCATCCAAAACTTCAAAACCACTCTAAGAAAAATTCTCCAAAGTATTGTTCATTGTTGCAATAGGTGGATTGGATGCTTCAAGTTGTTTGATGCATGTAATAAGATTGCTTAACTTAGTCTTAAATTATAAACATGAGGTGTCTATCTATGACAACACCTTCTTCTTCTCTACTAACTCTTTTTCTAAATTCATCAGTGTTATTTGCAACATGTTATGTGCTTCTTCACTCTATTTTGTGATTCTTTGAGCTCTATCTTCAAGTTTCCTAGCTACTTGTTCAAACTTTCGTTCTCTTTTTCCAATCATTGATAAGTATTTACAAGTTTTATTATCTTTTCATGTCTCATGTCCAAGATAGACTCATCCAATCATCAAAAGGATTCCAACGAATCATCAAGAAGATCTTCAGTTTCCTCTTAATATGTCACTTTTTATACCATTTGAAAACATGATTTGTAACTTAGAAAACCTTTGATGCTAGTTTGTGTAGGGTGTGATGAGGAAGAACCTATAGAGCCTCTTCTTGTGGGTTGTCACTGAGGCTATTCTAGAGAAAAAATTGTAATAAGACTTTGTGTCTAATATCAAATTGTTGGGAATTATCTAACATGGCTAGTGTTATGGGACAAATTCTCACAGAGATGCTTTTTCCAACCTATTATGAACTTTTTCTCTATTATGAGCTTTTTGCTCAAGTTCCATGCGCAGTTATGAGCTTTTCCCAACTCACTATGAACTTTCTTTTCTATTATGAGATTTTTGCTCAAGTTCCATGCTCAATTATGAGCTTTTTCCAACTTGCCATGAACTTTCTTTTGAATTATGAGTTTATTCTTAATTATTATTTCATAATTATGAAATTGTGATAAAATAATTATTTCCTTGTGAAATAATTATGAGAATTTCACTCAATTATGTAATTCTAGCCTCATAACATCTAATAACATGCTTTCACAACCTATGGTGAAAAATACAAGTATAACAGATGCCCCCTAATGTGTGAGGTCAGGAAAGGAATGGATGGTTGAAATACATTACGAAAATTCATGGTGATAAGTGGCATAAGGAAGGAGCTTGGAGATCAAGGAACCAATGAGTACCTGCAATTAGACATCAAGGATGAGAGCATATATAGACCAATCCCCTAGGTAGACATACTTAGACTCTGAATGAGCATGGTCGTCAAACAATACATTGCAGATCCATGATATGAAATTCTAGACCATGGCCATGAAAGAATACATAGTGGATCCATGTCATCAATAAGACCATATCCATGAGACAATACAATGTGGATCTACATCATGAACTCAATCATAGCCACCAAAAAATACAATGTGGATCTATGTCAGGAACATAATCATAGCCACCAATAGATACAATGTGGATCTATGACACAACATATAGATGTCAAGAAGACAATGAGCATTGAGGAGAGTGCCCTTGAATTCTTCATATATAAGTGATGTACTCCAACGTAACTTGGGAGGGGATGATTTAAAAGAAGGATATATTGGACCCAACCCAAGTTATATGTCCCAAAACCCGATGGTACGAATCTATAACATGCGAATAGATGAGTTGATGTTGAGCATGGTAGAAACCATCTAATTACCAATCATTGATGTATACCACTAACAGACGTGAGGGGATCCACCGATGAGGAAGATGGAATCCAAGGTACCTATTACAATCTAGTGAGTGTGAATAGAGGATCTGATGTCGAACACTCATAGAATCAATTGATCAGGAGTCAATGAGGAAAACCCATTGTCGATCACAAGCAGGCATGCCACCAATGACTGCAAGCTCCAAGGTACTAGTTGGTTTCTATATCTCTATCCTAGATGATGTGTTGAATTCAATAGGAAGAGATCTATCGAAGGAGGGCCTTGATGCATCTCCCATCAATCGACATGAAACAGACACCGAGAGATGATGTGAAGAGAGAGGATCACAAAGTGAAACTGACATAGGGATGGTTGACTCGGAAATTCAACAAAAACAACAAATGGTTGACGAATGCTTAAACTTCCCTTGAACATATATCACGACACAATGGTGACTTGGAAACAAGACACAAGAGTTGGATTAATATAGTGCAACAATGCAGGAGGCATTGAATCACTCTCCATGATAACTAGAAGAGTAACAAACCAAAGGAGTTTCTCTTACTCATATTACTGGGATGGCTCATAGGAAAGCTAAAACCCAACTGTATGATGAGGATTCAAACAGGTGTCGAGTTCAAGGGTGACTCGACTGACACTGCCATTTTGTGAATAGACCAATGGTGAAAAACCCCACTCTTTTTTGATTTTTTGGTATTTTTTGTCTCCTTCATGGTTTAACGAGCACGAAAGAATGACACAAGTATGCTCCGTCTCCTTCATGGCTTAACAAGAATGAAAGAGTTACCCAAGTAAGTTCAATGTTATTTTTCATAAATTTAGTCCCCCAAGCTTGAAAAAGGATAAAACGATACAAGGGAGAACTCTTCTAGCCCAAGTGGCCTAGAGTATTCCTTTTTCGTAATTAGTCCATCCAGTCTTGGAAAAGGGTTAAACTTATACCGAATGGACGTCCTTTCAAACCATTTAACAAGTGTGAAAGAAGACAATCTCACTCGAAAATATTTTCATGTTTAAAGAGTTTGAAAAGAGATTAAAGGAGACTCATCGAGAGAGGATGGGTGGCTTAACAACATGCTCCTATTTTCCAGGTGCATGCAATTGACCTAAGCAATGAGGGATGCAAATGGTACTGGCAAGTGAGTTTCACTCTTAGCAGCGTGTTCTCTCCCTGGGAAGGTGGATGCAAAGGGGAGGCCAATTAATGCAAGAGGCAGATGGTCAAGGCTACTATGTAGTGGTAAGAAGGGTATTGGAAAATAGTAGCGCAGCGGCCGGAGGCATGATGCAAGCAACAAATGCATAGGCAACCATTAAAAAACATAAAAAAAAAATTGGGAACCCCCACGAGATGTGGCTAGAATATAGATGAAGAGAGGAGAATGAGGCTCAATCTTCAAGTCATGGCAGGGCTAAAAGAGGGCTCTTAGGCCTACGTCAAAATGCAGCATGGGCACCAAATTAAAACCCGGGTGCTAACTAGGGTTCTCATGAAGGATAGGCACTACCGAACCAGTTACAACATGCAAAAATAATGGCTAAGGTCACAACTAGTTGGTTTCGAACCTAAGGCATAATGTTGGCAATATGGATGATTAATAATGCAAAGCGGAAAATGTAGGGAAAAACATATCCCTATATGCCAGTTTGGAAACACGTACCTCAAGTTCAGTGGAAGTTGTCATCTTTGTAAAAGAAAAAATGTCCCTAGAATCCTGTCAACACATGTAAACTAGATTCCAAGGTCAAAACACATAGTGAAATCTCAAAAAAGGAAAATATTTTTGGATTTTTTAGATATTATAAATGCAAAGCAAAAGCACACTCACACTACACACCTATGTACAAGGCACTACACATCTTGATTCTTTATGCAAATTAAATACTATTTCTAGGCTCATGTCAAGGATCCTTTTTATAAGCAATGAACTCATGAGCCAAGGTTGGCATCATATGGCTTACCATGCAAGGTCCATGCCACACGGGAACAAATTTCCACATACGAAGATACTCAATGTGAGTAGTCTCGTGAGCTAGGGAAGCTCCTTGATGATCTCCATCAAGACGTAAAGGGGGTACGAAACATGAATCTTCAATGGAAGGGGAAGCAGATAATTCGGTTGCAAGTTCCGAAAAAAGATAAACGAGGCAGAAAAGGGTCAATACTAGGGGTTTCACTAGGTGTCCCTGCAAATGCCTCTAGTCTCAAATTAAGGCCCATCATATCAACTCTCATCGGTTCCAAACTAGTGAGGATGGATTCTCGATGGTTCTCATCTTCCCTAGGCTTATCTGTGGAAGCCATGACATCCAAGATGGCCTCTTATGAAGGCAACTCAAAATCAAGGAATTCATGTGAAATTAGAGATTCAACAACTTGTACGGGCGGAGTAGGTTGATCACACTCCATATGAGGTTGGAGTTGTTGGCCAGTATCAATGGATGCTGATGGGATTTCCTGATTGAAAATCTCAACCGCGGTGAGCGGCATGGATGCTCCATATGAATCAACATCCTCGGTACGAGGTACCACCCAAGGATCAGCAGACCCGAGGGATCCACTGGTATATGAGGATATAATGTTTATAGGAGTGATGGTTGCAGTGGGAGATGGTGGGGGAAGAGGGAAAATACCCATAAGCGAAGGATCTTTGAACATCCTCGCACCAACATTCAGAGAAAATTGGACAATATCACCGATGAAGGGTACATTAGACCCTTCATTGGATCCAAGGTTTGGGGTGCAAAATGCAAGTTGATCGATCATAACAATTTTCCCTTGATGAGGGAAATGTAAGACCCTAAAGACCGAGGACACAACTGCAATCATCTCGTAGAACCAAGTGCGCTCGAGGAATAGATTGTACTCAAGTGGTGTGTCGACGACCTCTACGACAATGGAGACAGTCTTTCCACCTAATTCAATGGGTAAGGTAGTGATAATTCTATGGTGTTGGAACATATTGCCATCGAAGGATTTTAAAATTGTAGTAGACATTTCAAGTTTGGGAGATCCAAGGGATTTCCAACAAAAAATCGACATGATGCAAGTCGAAGCTCCTTCATCCACCACTGTTCGAAAGATATTTTTCCCCATTGTTCACACTTTAATATGGAAGGCTACTTGATGGGAGATCTTATGAGTAACTTGGGTAGTGTCAAAGGTAATCAAGCTTGAATTCAAGGGATCAACCCCACCTATGGATGATAGCAATTCTTTCCACTGCATGGGGAAACTTTGGAGAACTTCAAGGGTCGACATGGCACAAGGTGCCTGGGCTAAGTCTTCCACAATACTGTAGTTGTGAGAAGCTTGCGCATTGGGATTATGTGTTGTACAATGAAGAAGGCCCTTCGGGGGCCAAATAAGTGCATCAAGGAATGGATTCTCTATTTGAAGAGGGCCACTATGTTGGGAAGAAGATGTTGTGTCTGGGGTAGCATTAGAAGGATCAGGAATGTCCTAGTTCTTGTTCCAAGTCTGCAAGTTGAACATGTGGTCACACATGTAAATGGAAGCATTCTGTAATGTCCCAAGGCTGAGCCCTGTTGTAAATCATGTTTATGAAATGAATTGTAATTATGTTTTATAGGCTGGTGAGCCTAGATTATATAAGCTGGTGGGCTTATGTGATTATTAGGCCAGAGAGCCTAAGTGTTGAAGGCCAAGAGCCTAATTTTGTACATGTATCTATGCACATTATTAATAAAATATAAACACCGTTGCGTGCAGACCGACCATGATGAATGAGTGATGGGGGACTAAGCTTCCACAGAGTGGGAAAGGGATTAGGGGATGGAAGGTGGGAAGAGGGGATAAGTGTTGAGCCTAGGGGCTTAAGTCCCTGGGAATAATATTTTAATATTATTCCAAAAAGACCATGTGAAATATATGTTTTATCCTAAGTTCTTTTGGAATGACAAAGTGACTTCCAAGTGGGGAGGAACACATGCTGATGGAACGCATGCAGTTTCATGGGTGACAAGTGTCAACCCAAGTGCATGTAGTTAAAACTGTTGAATTGAGCCGTGATGGGGGTTCCTCCTCCAGTCGACCATCGATCATCTGAACATGAGTCCGGTCTGACCTCTGCAGAAGTACCCTCGTGCAATTTGAAAACCGGAGGAGGCCTGTGTCTGTGTTTGTTTCTGGGAAAGCCGACAACCCCCCCCCATCTGTTTTGAACCGTGGAGTCTGATTCGACCCCTACGTGGATTGTTTGTCACGCGTCCCTTAGAAACCATAACTGTGAGTCTATCCCGAGTTGTCAGAGGGAGAAAACCGAAGTGTCTCATTATTGTTGAGCCTGGTTATGCTGTTGCGCCTATCTGTTGCTACCTGGGGGTGTTCAAGTCTGGGTTCTAGTGAATTGTGGTGGCCAAGAAGTGCTTGACCGCGTGTGGCTTGTTGGCCAGTATATACAACACTCTCTCCAGGAGAGAGAGGTGGTTGAGGTTGAAAGGACAGGTTGCCTGGCCTGTGAGCAACTCCCTCCAGGTGACAGAGTGCACGGAGGAAGGAGAGAGCTCCTGGAAGGAACCCTATAGCTGTCACAGAGCTCGGAGATTTCCGATCCAGTCTGCTGTTGAAGCCCAAGGCAAGGGAGGTTAGCAGCCGAAGGATTGTCTAGGTGACAGAGAAGGTGTATACTCCTGGGGTGGAACAGGCATGTGGGGAAAGAGAGTCTATGGGCAGTGGGCATAAGTGGTTCCTGGGAGAGAATCCTTCCTTGTGATTGTGTGTTTTCCCTGTAACCTCAGCCTAGCCTAGGATTCCTTATATGGGGTGGAGCTTAGTCCAAGCTCGAGGGTGACCCAGTGCTGAGCTTGATAAGCAGCGTGGTCTAAGGCTGGGAGGTTCGTGGAAGGCCTGCACGGGGTTGGTAGAATTACCACAGTTTCAAAGATAAGTATCAGCTTATGCTTTAATTATGTTTTGCATACCTGTGTTGCCTATATTTATCATGTATTCCATTGTAATCATGAATTAATGTTAATTCCATTAAATCTGCATGTTAGCAGTAATCTAGTGCTTACTCTGAGTTAAATGTGTTTCATTTGTTTAAAATTCATGTTATATATAAATAAGTATGAGGTTGTTGTTCCGCACAGTAGTGTTTTTCCTGGCCAGTGGGATGACGGTCGGGGAGCATCTACACACTCGATGTGGACCCCTCATGGTGAGGGGTACTTGCAACACCCCCTAGCAAAGGGGCAAGATTTGAGGCAACCATGTTTTGAGGTTGGGGACGGAAGGGATGAGTTAATACAACAGATTGTT
>JASDQU010308886.1:24010-34788 GCA_032191745.1 Picea mariana | reverse complement strand
CAAACAATTTGATTTATTTTGAAATGAATGATTTTATCTTTGTTAAATGCAATGCTTAATATTTTAACAAAAACTATTTGATTGATTTATTTTGAAATGAATGATTTTATTTTTGTTAAGTGCAATGCTTAATATTTTAAATTGTGTAGATAGATAAATTTATAATTTGAAATTTGATCATTTTAATATGAATAAATTATGTTTTATAAAGTTCATTTTGAAATATAAAAATAGAAATTGTGAATATTATAATTTTAAATTATTAATATAAATAATTTGAAATATGGTATTTTTAAATTTTATTTTTAAAAATTATGAATATAAAATATATTTGAAAAAGAATTTTAAGTTTCAATTTAAATAATTTAATTTAAAATATAATGTTTTTAATTTTTATTTGAAATGAATGATTTTATTTATTTTTAAATACAACATTTAAAACTTAAATTATTTATACAAATGATTTTATTAAAATTTAGTATTTTTATTATGCATATAAATGATAAATATTATTTTAATAAATTTTAATTTAATTTAATTTAAAATATATTTTTTTTAGTTTTTATTGGTTACAAATGAATTTATTAAAATTTTGTATTTTTATTATGCATATAAATGATATTTGAATGATAAATATTATTTTAATTTAATTTAATTTAAAATATAATTTTTTTAGTTTTTATTGAAAATGAATGATTTTATTTATTTTTAAATACAATATTTAAAATCTTAAATTATTTATATAAATGATTTTATTAAAATTTCATATTTTTATTATACATATAAATGATATTTGGATGGTAAATATTATTTTGAAATATAAATGATATTTGAATGGTAAATATTAGTTTGAAATATAAAAATTTTAAATATTTTATTGTGAATATACATAATTTGAAATGTAATATTTTGAATTCAAATACTTTATTGACAATATACATAATTTTGGAATATAACACTTTAAATTCATACTTTATTAACAAAAACACATAATTTTGGAACATAACATTTAGATTCAAATGCTTTATTGTTAGTACATGTGATTAGAAATAAAATATTTTAAATTTTGTTTTGAAATGGAATATTTTAAATTTTAGTTTGAGATGGATGATTTTATTTCATTGAAGTGTAATGTTTAGAATTAAAATACTTTATTCACAAAACCTAATTTGAAATGCAATGCTTTAAATTCACACGCTTTATTATGAATATACATAATTTGAAGTGCAATGTTTTAAATCTTATTTTCAAATAGATGATTTTATGTCTATTATGAATATACATAATTTGAAATGCAATGTTTTAAATCTTATTATTTGTTTGTCCTTTGGGCTGGAGGGAGAGGGATTACTAGTAAATGGTTTTTAGCTATTCTATTAGTTATGTAAATAATTTGAAATGTAATGTTTTAAATTTTATTATTTCTTGACTATTAGCAAATGGTTTTTAGTTATTCTATTAATTATGGATTCAGACCAAAGCAATATAAACCATTTTAAACCAAAGTTTTGAAAGTTTTATGTGATTTCCAAACTCAAATTTGATTTTTTATGGTAAGTTTTCAATTTGAAGTTTTATTTGGCCTCTTCCCGAGGCATAGGGAGAAGATAAGCAATTTTTTTCCTTTGAAACTTACGAAATGATGGCTACATTAAGGTGTACATCTCTTCAAGTGAACTAATGCTATCTCCATAAATAGCATTAGTTAGCTAACATTTAATGTTTCAACTCTTCACTCCCCTTCTTAGGGCGAGGTTCTTCAATAGGGTTATGTGCCCACCAACAGAGGCTGAGAACCATGCAATATTCGTGTCCAACAACGTTGGTGAGTCTCGTGAATAATTAGCAGATAAGGCCACGCAAGGCCAAGCCCATTACATCTTCATATGTGCATCCCTTCGGCTAAGCCCATTCCATCTTCATTTGTGCATGCCTTCTGCGCAACTCTTCATCCAGTCGTTTCCATTCCCATTCCATCAACAAATGGCCCTCTCTCTCACTTTGCACACGGTGACTCCAATGGAGTTTTCCTTCGGAAAAACTGCCTTCTTCTTTAATCTACAAAAGTACAACAACAATAGGAGGTCAGGTTTTCACTAAAACTTTGTGGTAATCTACAACAATTTTAGGTTCAGAGTCATAATTCTGAAGTGTCCATAAAATGCAATTTTAAAGAATCTATGGTAAGAAAATACAACCTGTAAGTTCTATAAGTTCGTATGAAATGAAATGATGAACGTATTAAAAAATATTTGAATATTTTTTGCTATTGAAAAATATTTGTACTCTGTAGTTGACAATTAATACAGAACAACTAATATTCTTTAAATTTCCACCCATGATTTTACAGAATAAAACCCTAGTCATACCTGGAAAAATAAAAACCTAGCAGTCCCAATATTCTTCAATCTCTGCACAATTCTTTTCTTTGTATTAAAACCATCTGCTACACATGTACAGGAGGAATCAATTAGGGAGGAAATGAAGATGTTGGCTTTGAAGCCACATGAATAGAAGAAGATGTTGAAGAGAGATCTGCAATACAGTGTTGAGCATAAATAAGCTTCAAGCAGTGAATATAATTGTAATCGCTTTAGCAACTGAATAAGTAGGGATCAGATTGACCCTAAACACATTAACTACAAGAAATTGATTAATTCCGTTGATGACATTGGTTTCGAAGCTACGTTGAATGTATTAAAAAATATTTGAATATCTTCTGCTATTGAAAAATATTTGAACTCTATAGTTGACAATTAATATAGAACAACTAATATTCTTTAAATTTGCAGTCTTATTTTTACATAATAAAACCCTAGTCATACCTGGAAAAAAAACCCTACCGGTCCCAATATTCTTCAATCTCTACACAATTCTTTTCTTTGTGCTAAAACCATATGTTGCACGTCTACAGGAGGAATCAATCAAGGATGCAATGAAGATGCTAGCTTTGAAGCCAAGTGAATAGAAGAAGATGTTGAAGAGAGATCTGCAATACAGTGTTGACCATAAATAAATTTCAAGCAATGAATATAATTGTAATCACTTTAGCAACTGAAGAAGCGAGGATCATATATGACCCTAAACACATTAACTACAATAAATTGATTAATTATGTTGATGACACTGGTTTCGAAGCTACGTTGATTGGTATTGGTGAAGATAGGGATAAGGTTCATCTCAAACTAGTGAAAATCCCTTCTGACGAGGATATTAGAGTAATAAAAAATTCACTTCAAGCATTGTTAGGAGTAGAAGAGACAAAAGTGGATGCAAAACTGAAGAAAATAACTGTGTTGTACAACCCAGATTTGCATGGACCTAGAATATTCATCGATGTGATTGAGAAAACTTATGCACCAATAACATCCCACCAATGTGTAGCTCTTATATGTAGTACCATCCCACCAAGGACTTCATTAACTAACCGCTTAGCACAATAATAAAGGACAACATGATAACCTACAAATGACTTCGTCACCTATTCTCTTATTTACGGTTACCATCCCACCAATGACTTCATCACCTGTTCACTAAGAAACAGGCCTAGCTTTACCTGTTATCATACTTTTGTTGACATGTCTTTGTCCTAAGGGCCCTGACAACCAAACCATCTGCGGAGACTTTCTCACCTTGTAAAACCTTAATGGTTACATTAAGTTGGATAAGTTGATTGTTAATTGTACATTCAGATAAAACATTCTCATCGCTCTCAACAGTCAACAATGTACATATTTGATGCCAAATCCATCAACTTGGCGATAACTTCTGAGGTTTTCCCTTTATCCAGAGCCACGTCTGGAGTTTCAAACTTCCTTGGTCTATGAAAACCTTGTTCATGGCTCCCACGACGTCAATGTTGTCTGTGTTGTATTTCTGGGTCCCGACCTTATGCCTTACAACTGCTCAGATCCAAAAACAATCATGGGAGTAAACTACAATGGCAATTAAATCGACCCACTGCAAAACCATATCCTTTGGTCCGCTTGGGATTGAAACTGGGTCATGTTGGATGCACACATAGAATCCATGCAATCTATATGCAAGCATGGGAACCAAGTGGAGACCACTCCATGTAATGGAATGCATGTGGCATGAGTTAAATAAATCATCTACAAGCTCGTTGTTCAATATTCTTTATCTTCAAACCTCAAAGAAACATCTCTCGCACTATCTTCAATGATCATTATATAAAGTAATTGAAAGTGTCACCGACATCTATCTTATCTCGCACTATCTTCAATGATCGTTATATAAAGTAATTGCAAGTGTCACTGACAACTATCTTATCGACGGGTTTAAATGATATCATGGTGTCTGCTTTAATGGAAGTTAATGCGGATCTGTTTTTCACATAGAAATTATAGTACATATCAATATTTTAATTTTCATTGTCCCAATAAAAGTCAAAATAAAGATTTGGTAGTTTTTTCCTGGTGATAGACTGGTTTAAATGATATCATGGCTTATGCTTTAATGGAAGTAATGTGGATCCATTTTTCACATAGTAATTATAGTACATATCATTTTTTTAATTTTCATTATCCCAATAAAACTCTGTGGTGCTCGGCATTGAGGTTTGTTGACATGAGCCATGGCTGCTTTAACATATATACTACAAATTTAAGCTAGGATTAAGCACAATGGCTTTAACATATATACTACAAATTTAAGCTAGGATTAAGCACAATGGCTTTAACATATATACTACAAATTTAAGCTATGATTAAGCTATTGTTTGTGAAGACTGTGTCGTCATCCTTCAGAGAAGAGCCCAATGATTTTAGGTTCAGCTTGTTATTTTTCTTTCATGTATGTGATTTCAGCTTTCAATTATATGTTTAACCTAATCGGTTTGGATTAGACTCATCCAAATCTTCTAGTAGCTGAATTTACAGGCTTAAAACAAATCTTGCAAAATGGAGCTAGAAATATGTTTTTCTCTATGTAGCATCATTGGCTTGAATCCCAGTTTTTGTTGCTATCCCCCTTCTTGGCAGGGACTTGTTTCTCTGCAACTCCCCTTGTTTTGAAATAGATGATTCTTTTTTAAATGTAGCACTAAAATTTTAAATTGTATATATAGCTTATTTTATTAAAATTTGAAATTTAGTATTTTTTTAATATGCATAGATGATATTTGAATAAAATTGTATATATAGCTTGTTTTATTAAAAATTGAAATTTAGTATTTTTAATATGCATAGATGATATTTGAATTGTAATTTTATTTTTTTTGGAAAACAAAATTATATTAAAAAATAATGTACATATTATAGTCTAAAATTATTTTGTATTATTGCTTGTAACTTCCTATTCTATAGGATCTTACTTATCATTATACATATAAACAGACAGTACAACTTGATCAAAAAAGATCCAAAACATTAAAAAAATAAAAAAAATAAAATCATGTGTTCGCTTTTCTTCTAGTTATCCTAGATTTTCTACAGCCGAAATTTCATTGATTCAATTTCCTCTCCTTATATTAACTTATAATATCCAAAATCCCCTACAGGAAGTTGTAAGGCTTCCTTTGAAAGTGAATGTGCTTTCTCATTGAGTTCTTGGAGAATGTGATTGAAAGACAACCATTCAAAGGAGCAGAAACATAGCTTGATATCTCTTAGAATCGGTTCCAGACTAATGTTTTGAATATTTATATTTTGTCTTACCCAATCAATGACCAGTTTGGATTCCCCCATGACCTGTAGTTTTTTAACATATTTTTTTATAGTATTTACCAGGAGAGTCCATAAAGAAATGAATTATGCCCTATTGTTGGTTCTATCCCCCAGAGCATAACCAATATGTATATAATGATTTTGGTTCAGATGTAGAACCACACTGACACCACATGTGGGGGGATGACCTTGAGAGGCCCCATCAAAGAACCCCCACGATATTTCAAATTCCAGAGTTAGATTGATGGGACACAGGGCTCCTTCATTTTTACCTTTACTTTATGGTCCTCGACCATCGTTAGAGTGATATCTGCCACTACTTCCAGAGGAATAAGCTTGTCTTCAAGGATGGATTTGGACCATTCCACCCTTGGGTGAAGCTACTCCTTAATCATGTTCCACACTTGTGCTACATAATTGTAATTAATAAATGTATGAGTGACAAATTCCTCATTATAAAAACATAAAGAGAAACAACTAGGACTGCACCAACCCCTCTTTAAACCAATATCTCAAGTGAACATTTTGTTGTTGAGAGTTATCTAGAAGGTAATTTTTCATTTTAAGTGAGCTTAGGCTCCACCACCATTTATGGATCTCATCATGCATGGCCTCCCTTCAGGCTTTATACCCAAGATTAGCCATGAAGGCCCCAGGCTTTGGGTTTTGTGTCCAGCATAGGGAGTCAGGAATGTCATCGTCCAACACAACAAAGTTGGATTGCAATAGGGAGACATAATTATTCCATTCCAAAGCTTCATCACCTCTTAGTCCTAAATTCTCTGCAGACTTACAAGCATTCCTGCCTCTAAGAGAGGGATCGAGGGACTTGGCATCAGTTAGACAGAATATATTTTGGTCCCTAATGGATTGGATCAGGCCTTCCGAGAGATGGAAATAATTCCAAGCACCCAGCCAAGGATCTTCACCTATGCAGACTAATCTACCGTTACCAATTTTCCACGCTATCCATTCTCCCACCAACGGGAAGGTTTGAACCAAATCTTTCCATACATTGGATCTTTTCAGTGACTTTCTCTCTTCTCTTATCCAGTCCACAATTGAGCGACTAGGGAAATATTTTGTATGCATTACCCTACACCAAAGAGAATTTCCCTGTATTAATCTCCAAAGGCTTTGCCCTGCCAAAGCTTGGGAAAAAACATGAATTTTTTTAATCCCCCAGCCTCCAAGGATTTTTGATGTTGCAATTGAATACCATTTGGTTAGATGGATACCCTTTGAGTTGCACTAAGCTGCCCATAAGTATTGACAATTGGTTTTGCTAATATTATTAAGAATGCCTTTCGAAATGGCCACAATTGAGGCCCAATATACAAGGATTCTCTCTAAAAATGACTCTAGAAGCACCAATCTCCCTCCACGATAAAGGAGTCTATTTAACCATATCAACACTTTGGCTTCAATTTTCTTTACAAGCCATTCCTAGTCTTGGATTAATTTATTACATGGTTTTAAGAATAAACTAAGATATTTGAATCCATCATCAAATCTTCTTCTAGGGGTTGGGATAAGTCTCTTTTCTCGACACAGATCTTATTCGAGCCAATTATGAAAGAAAATAGATGATTTGTCATAGTTAATATCCATACCTGAGCCTATACAGTAGAGATCTAGCATCGATTTAAGTTCTGTCAATTTGCGATGGGAACCATTAATGAAACAAAAAATCTCATCCACAAATAGAATGCGAGTTATGTATTCATTGCCAGAGACCTTCACACCCCTTAGCCTTCTTTCCTCTTTGGTCGCATTAATCAAACGGATTAAAGCATAGACAATAATGAGAAAGAGGAAAGGGGAGAGAGGGAAACCTTGGCACAATCCCCGGGAGGCCCTGAAGGACCTAGAGGGAGAGCCATTTATTAGTACTACAAAGGATGTAGAGTTGATGCATCCCATTATCCAATTTACCACCAGCAGGGACATACCAATCTGAATCAAAATAAAGTGAAGGAAGGTACAATTGATTATGTCATATGCCTTAGAGAATCCCAACTTTAAAAGGGCTAATGAATCCTTCGAGGATTTTTTTTAATGAAAAACTTTTTGTGCCAATTCCACAATGTCATGGATTTGACGATTATGAAGGAAACTAAATTGTTCATCTCCAATGATATCAATTAGAAGAGGCTTAAGTCTTGTTGCAATTATCTTCAAGTTAATCTTGTAAATCACGTTGCAGCGAGAAATGGGGCGATAATCCCCAAAGGAGGAACTATCTTGTTTCTTAGGGATGAGAAATAGAAAGGTAGAGTTCAGGGATCCTAGAATCTTACCATTCCTTTGGGATTATCTCACTTTTAGAAGCAGATCTTCTTTAAAAAGGTCATAAAATTCGAAGAAAAAAATCCACAGTAAAGTCATTTGGACCAGGAATTTTTCCCTTTTTCATAGAGAGGATGGAAAATTTGACTTTGGATTCAGTAACTTCCTCTTCTAAGGTCATATTCATATCTTCTCCTATTATCAACAGAAATTTTGATACTACCCGTAGGATTTCATGAATAGGGAATCTGTTGGGAACCTTGAAGAGAGACTAGAAGTAGCTTACCCATACTTCATCTTTTTCCCTGAAAGAGCTTACCATTCTTCCTTCTGCATTTTTAATTTCCAAAATAGTATTGATGTCCTTCCTAAGATTAACAAATTGGTGAAAGTACTTTATGTTATTTTCACCCATGAAGAGCCACAGATCCCTACTTTTGAGTCTCTGGGATTCCTCTTTGTTATTAAGTAGTGAATGACGAACAATCTCCAATTCTTTCAATTCTTTCAGTTTTTCTTCGCTTAAGGAGCCATCGTCAATAGACTAATAAAGGGTACTCATTTTCTCTTCCACTTTCGTTATTTGTCTAAGTTTATGGGCTCTAAAAATGGGAAGCCATGTTTTTTATGGAATTTTTTACCGGATTCAAATTAACTTCAAATTGATGCATTAAGGAAAGAGGGTCTATCTCATCCAATTTCTTCCAAGCATTGTGAACCAGGGGAGGAAATCCTCTTCCAACATCCAAAAAGGATTAAATTTGAGGGGAGAAGGGGGTTGATCCAAAAATTCTTCCAGTTTGAGAACTATAGGACTGTGATCAGATATTCCTCCTTTAATGACCGACGAGTTGATAAGGATCCCTTTATCCATGATAGCCTCTGATGCGAGAAATATATCTAGAATCTTGGCCACTATTTCCTTCCCAGATCTGAGATTTCACCAATTTGGCACAAGTTTGATAGGATCAAGGTCCACTAGATGATGATAGGATAGATAGGAAAGAAAAAAAACCCCTCTTCCCATCGATTTTCGCACTCTCATCCCAAATTTATCTATGGGAAAGAGAAAAATTGAGATCGCCACCCATGACAAGTAAAGGGTCATTGAAGGCACCTGCAGAGGCCAAATCTTCCCAATAGGGAATTCTATCAGTGTAAGGGTCATAGATTTTTAAGACAAAAAGAGAAAAAACATAGTCTTTGACCATAATTTTAACCAATAATGTCGAGTGAAAAGACGATGAAGAGAGACCTTTGCAGGTCAGACCCCACCCTATTACTAGACCTCTCGACATCTCATCTACATCTAGGGTACAAAAGTCTTGGTTCTTCAACCAAGCTTCTAAGGTTCTTCGGGCCTTATCGCCTGAACACATCATTTCTTGAAGCAAAATGATATTCGGATTTAGGCTTTGAATGATCCTTTTGAGGGATAGATTTTTGCGAGAACCCCCCAACCCTCTCACGTTGAAAGAAAGGATAATTATGGAGGGGGGATGGTAGAGTGCTCCCCACTCTAAGGGTCCTGGTGATAGAAGCGTTTTTATCTTTGCGAATCACTAAAACTACGTTTTTCTTGGGCTTTGAGGAGGTGATATTTATGCCACACGGGATTAGACTATAGGGGGTCTACGGAAAGGCCTCCATGAAAGGGAGGCAAATCCTTTACCACCCCCCTTGGATCTTAGGTCATAGTACGTCCTTATGGGAGAATACTGGGAATTATAGAGGAGACAAACAGAACCATAATATTTTCCTTCCGCCTCAGGGGAAACAATGGGGGAGGATGGCAAGGGCTTGGGAGAGGGGAACGAAGTAAGACCAAGTGAAGGAGAGGGGAGGGGGGGATGAGGGGGGGTAACAATGATAACATCAATAGAGGGAAGGGAGCACATGTCCATACCTAAGGGAGAATGAGACTGAGTATCCTTGGGAAGGGCATGTGTTGGAGCCTCTTGAACCACTTCAATGGGATCTATACATGTACCTTTCTCTTTATATGAGGTTGATTCCTTCAAAATTTCAATCATTTTTTTATTATACCACACCTTGGGTTTGTGCAAGAGGAAAGGCAAGACCTTTGAGCATTGGGCCTAGACATGTCCAATTTCGTGACATATGAATCATCTAAACGAGATATTCCAATAATCTACCTTCTAGTTCCAAAATTGATCCAGGAGGATCTAAGGAATGCTCATAGAGGTCCAGGAGAATCTGGAATGCTCACAAAGGTCCCAGGGGATCCATAAAATATCAAAATTATACCATCTCAAATTATCAAGAAAACAATATCATTGTGTAGAGCTCGTCGTCAACTTTCCAATGGTGCAAACGACACCTCAAACAGAGTTCGTATGCAAAAGTTATAAGTGGTCAAAGTTCATGTCAAACTTGGTAAAAAGTCAAAGGTCAAAGTACTTGGGAAAATAAAGAGGTGACAAATGTCACCACTGCAAGGGTGACACATGGCACCTAATTGGCATATGACTAGGTAGATTGTACCTTTAGGTAGATGAATGGCAGGTTGACATGTGGCATTGGAGAGCCAATGAGAAGTTGCCACATGGCAGCCTCCCATTGGCCAATATTAGTTAATGTATGTAAGAGTCATGGAGTCAACAGGGGTTGAACATGTGACCTCCATAACCTCCCAAAGACTTAACATAGCCTCCCATACCATCATTCCCTCATAGTGTTTCTTAACAATATATGGAAACTAATGTATTTAAATTTTTATTAAGTGCTAAATGGGTGGCAAAGGGCCAAGGGCCTAAGCCATCGACCCTAGCCTTTGGTTTTATG
>JASDQU010308886.1:4767-20776 GCA_032191745.1 Picea mariana | reverse complement strand
TCTACAAAAATAAAACAACAACAGGAGGTCAGGTTTTCACTACAACTTTGCGGTAATCTACAACAATTTTAGGTTCAGAGTCATAATTCAGAAGCGTCCATAAAATGAAATTTTAAAGAATCTATGGTAAGAAAATGCAACCTGTAAGTTCTATAAATTCGTATGAAATGAAATGATGAATGTATTAAAAAATATTTGCATATTTTCTGCTATTGAAAAATATTTGTACTCTGTAGTTAATAATTAATACAGAACAACTAATATTCTTTAAATTTGTACCCTTATTTTTACGGAATAAAACCCTAGTCATACCTGGAAAGAAAAACCCTAGCAGTCCCAATATTCTTCAATCTTTGCACAATTCTTTTCTTTGTGTTAAAACCATCTGCTACATGTCTACAGGAGGAATCAATTAGGGAGGAAATGAAGATGTTGGCTTTGAAGCCGCGTGAATAGAAGAAGATGTTGAAGAGAGATCTGAAATACAATGTTGAGCATAAATAAGCTTCAATCAGTGAATATAATTGTAATCGCTTTAGAAACTGAAGAAGTAGGGTTCAGATTGACCCTAAACACATTAACTACAGGAAATTGATTAATTTCATTGATGACATTGGTTTCGAAGCTACTTTGAATGTATTAAAAAATATTTTAATATCTTATGCTATTGAAAAATATTTGAACTTTATAGTTGACAATTAATATAGAACAACTAATATTCTTTAAATTTACAGTCTTATTTTTACATAATAAAACCCTAGTCATACCTGGAAAAAAAAACCTAGCGGTCCCAATATTGTTCAATCTCTGTACAATTCTTTTCTTTGTGCTAAAACCATATGTTGCACGTCTACAGAAGGAATCAATCAAGGATGCAATGAAGATGCTAGCTTTGAAGCCAAGTGAATAGAAGAAGATGTTGAAGTGACATCTGCAATACAGTGTTGAGCATAAATAAATTTCAAGCAATGAATATAATTGTAATCACTTTAGCAACTGAAGAAGCGGGGATCAGATATGACCCTAAACACATTAACTACAAGAAATTGATTAATTATGTTGATGACACTAGTTTCGAAGCTACGTTGATTGGTATTGGTGAAGATAGGGATAAGGTTCTTCTCAAACTAGTGAAAATCCCTTCTAACGGGGATATTAGAATAATAAGGAATTCACTTCAAGCATTGTCAGGAGTAGAAGAGACAAAAGTGGATGCAAAATTGAAGAAAATAATTGTGTCATACAACCCAGATTTTCCTGGCCCTAGAATATTCATCGATGTGATTGAGAAAACTTCTACACAAGTACCATCCCACCAATGTGTAGCTCTTATATGCAGTACCATCCCACCAAGGACTTCATCAACTAATTGCTTAGCAAAATAGTAAAGGACAACATGATAACCTACAAATGACTTCGTCACCTATTCTCTTATTTACAGTTACCATCCCACCAATGACTTCGTCACCTATTCACTAAGAAATGAACCTAGCTTTACCTGTTATCATACTTTTGTTGACATGTCTTTGTCCCAAGGGCCCTGACAACCAAACCATCTGCGGAGACTTTCTCACCTTGTAAAACCTTAATGGTTACATTAAGTTGGATAAGTTGATTGTTAATTGTACATTCAGATAAAACATTCTCATCGCTCTCAACAGTCAACAATGTACATATATGATGCCAAATCCATCAACTTGGCGATAACTTCTGGGGTTTTCCCTTGATCCAGAGCCACGTCTGGAGTTTCAAACTCCCTTGGTCTGTGAAAACCTTGTTCATGGCTCCCACAACATCAATGTCGTATGTGTTGTATGTCCGGGTCCCGATCTTATGCCTTACAACTGCTCAGATCCAAAAAAATCATGGGAGTAAACTGCAATGGCAATTGAATCGACCCACTGTAAAACCATATCCTTTGGTCCATCTGGGATTGAAATTGGGTCATGTTGGATGCACACATAGAATCCATGCAATCTATATGCGAGTATGGGAACCAAGTGGAGACCACTCCATGTAATGGAATGCATGTGGCATGAGTTAAATAAATCATCTACAAGCTCGTTGTTCAATATTATTTATCTTCAAACCTCAAAGAAACATCTCTTGCACTATCTTCAATGATCATTATATAAAGTAATTGAAAGTGTCACTGACATCTATCTTATCTCGCACTATCTTCAATGATCGTTATATAAAGTAATTGCAAGTGTCACTGACAACTATCTTATCGACGGGTTTAAATGATATCATGGCATCTGCTTTAATGGAAGTTAATGCAGATCTGTTTTTCACATAGAAATTATAGTAAATATCAATATTTTAATGTTCGTTGTCCGAATAAAAGTAAAAATAAAGATTTGGTAGTTTTTTCCTGGTGATAGACTGGTTTAAATGATATCATGGCTTCTGCTTTAATGGAAGTAATGTGGATCCATTTTTCACATAGTAATTATAGTACATATCATTTTTTTAATTTTCATTATCCCAATAAAACTTTGTGGTGCTCAGCATTGAGGTTTGTTGACATGAGCCATGGCTGCTTTAACATATATACTACAAATTTAATCTAGGATTAAGCACAATGGCTTTAACATATATACTACAAATTTAAGCTATGATTAAGCTATTGTCTGTGAAGATTGTGTCGTCATCCTTCAGAGAAGAGCCCAATGATTTTAAGTTTAGCATGTTCTTTTTCTTGCATGTCTGCGATTTCAGCTTTCAATTACATGTTTGACCTAATCGGTTTGGATTAGACTCATCCAAAGCTTCTAGTAGTTGAATTTATAGGCTTAAAACAAATCTTGCAAAATCGAGCTAGAAATATGTTTTTCTCTATGTAGCGTCATTGGCTTGAATCACAATTTTTGTTGCTATCTCCCTTCTTGGCAAGGACTTGTTTCTCTGCAACTCCCCTTGTTTTGAAATAGATGATTCTCTTTTAAATGTAGCACTAAAATTTTGAATTATATATATAGCTTATTTTATTAAAATTTGAAATTTAGTATTTTTTAATATGCATAAATGATATTTGAATAAAATTGTATATATAGCTTGTTTTATTAAAAATTGAAATTTAGTATTTTTAATATACATAGATGATATTTGAATTGTAATTTATTTTTTTTGGAAAACAAAATTATATTAAAAAATAATGTACATATTATAGTCTAAAATTCTTTTGTATTATTGCTTGTAACTTCCTATTCTATATGATCTTACTTATCATTATACATATAAACAGATAGTACAACTTGATCAAAAAATATCCAAAACATAAAAAATTAAAAAATAAATTAAAATAAATTAAAAAATAAAATATAAAAATAAATAAATAAAATCATTAGTTCACTTTTCTTCTAGTTATCCTAGATTTTCTACAGTCGAAATTTCATTGATTCAATTTCCTCTCCTTATATTAACTTATAATATCCAAAATCCCCTATAGGAAGTTGTAAGGCTTCCTTTGAAAGCGAATGTGCTTTCCCATTGAGTTCTTGGAGAATGTGATTGAAATACAACCATTCAAAGGAGCAAAAACATAGCTTGATATCTCTTAGAATCGGTTATAGTCTAATGT
This sequence comes from Picea mariana, assembly GCA_032191745.1. Taxonomy (NCBI): domain Eukaryota; kingdom Viridiplantae; phylum Streptophyta; class Pinopsida; order Pinales; family Pinaceae; genus Picea; species Picea mariana. The sequence continues at coordinate 17,193 of JASDQU010308886.1, read as the reverse complement.
TTTGAATATTTTTCTTTTTTCTTACCCAATCGATGACCAGTTTGGATTCCCCCATGACCTGTAGTTTTTTAACATATTTTTTTACAGTATTTACCAGGAGAGTCCATAAAGAAATGAATTATGCCCTATTGTTGGTTCTATCCCCCAGAGCATAACGAATATGTATATAATGATTTTGGTTCAGATGTAGAACCACACAAACACCACATGTGGGGGGATGACCTTGAGAGGCCCCATCAAAGAACCCCCACGATATTTCAAATTCCAGAGTTAGATTGATGGGACACAGGGCTCCTTCATTTTTACCTTTACTTTATGGTCCTCGACCATCGTTATAGTGATATCTGCCACTACTTCCAGAGGAATAAGCTTGTCTTCAAGGATGGATTTGGACCATTCCGCCCTTGGGTGAATCTTCTCCTTAATCATGTTCCACACTTGTGCTACATAATTGTAATTAATAAATGTGTGAGTCACAAATTCCTCATTAGAAAAACATAAAGAGAAACGACTAGGACCGCACCAACCCCTCTTTAAACCAATATCTCAGGTGAACATTTTATTGTTGAGAGTTATCTAGAAGGTAATTTTTCATTTTAAGTGAGCTTAGGCTCCACCACCATTTATGGATCTCATCATGCATGGCCTCCCTTCGGGCCTTATACCCAAGATTAGCCATGAAGGCCCTAGACTTTGGGTTTTGGGTCCAGCATAGGGAGTCAGGAATGTCATCATCCAACACAACAAAGTTGGATTGCAATAGGGAGACATAATTATTCCATTCCAAAGCTTCATCACCTATTAGTCCTAAATTCTCTGCAGACTTATAGGCATTCCTGCCTCTAAGAGAGGGATTGAGGGACTTGGCATCACTTAGCTAGAATATATTTTGGTCCCTAATGGATTGGATCAGGCCTTCCGAGAGATAGAAATAATTCCAAGCACCCAGCCAAGGATCTTCACCTATGCAAACTAATCTATCGTTACCAATTTTCCATGCTATCCATTCTCCCACCAATGGGAAGGTTTGAACCAAATCTTTCCATACATTGGATCCTTTCATTGACTTTCTCTCTTCTCTTATCTAGTCCACAATTGAGCGACTAGGGAAATATTGTGTATCCATTACCCTACACCAAAGAGAATTTCCCTGTATTAATCTCCAAAGGCTTTACCCTGCCAAAGCTTGGGAAAAAACATGAATTTTTTTAATCCCCCAACCTCCAAGGATTTTTGGTGTCATAATTGAATACCATTTTGTTAGATGGATACCCTTTGAGTTGCACTAAGCTTCCCATAAGTATTGACAGTTGGTTTTGCTAATATTATTAAGAATGCCTTTCAAAATGGCCACAATTGAGGCCCAATATACAAGGATGCTCTCTAAAAATGACTCTAGAAGCACCAATCTTCCTCCACAATAAAGGAGTCTATTTAACCATATCAACACTTTGGCTTCAATTTTCTTTATGAGCCATTCCTAGTCTTGGATTCAATTATTATCTGGTTTTAAGAAAAAAACTAAGATATTTGAATCCATCATCGAATCTTCTTCTAGGGGTTGGGATAAGTCTATTTTCTTGACACAGATCTTATTCGAGCCAATTATGAAAGAAAATAGATGATTTTTCATAGTTAATATCCATACCTGAGCCTATACAGTAGAGATCTAGCATCGATTTAAGTTCTGTCAATTTGCGATGGGAACCATTAATGAAACAAAAAATCTCATCCACAAATAGAATGTGAGTTATGTATTCATTGTCAGATAACTTCACACCCCTTAGCCTTCTTTCCTCTTTGGTTGCATTAATCAAACGGATTAAAGCATAGACAATAATGAGAAAGAGGAAAGGGGAGAGAGGGAAACCTTGGCACAATCCCCAGGAGGCCCTGAAGAACCTGGAGGGAGAGCCATTTATTAGTACTACAAAGGATGTAGAGTTGATGCATCCCATTATCCATTTTACCACCAGTAGGGACATACCAATCTGAATCAAAACAAAGTGAAGGAAGGTACAATTGATTATGTCACATGCCTTAGAGAATCCCAACTTTAAAAGGGCTAATGAATCCTTCGAGGATTTTTTTTAATGAAAAACTTTTTGTGCCAATTCCACAACATCATGGATTTGACGATTATGAAGGAAACTGAATTGTTCATCTCCAATGATATCTCTTAGAAGAGGCTTAAGTCTTGTTGCAATTATCTTTGAGATAATCTTGTAAATCACGTTGCGGCGAGAAATGGGGCGATAATCCCCAAAGGAGGAACTATCTTGTTTCTTAGGGATGAGAAATAGAAAGGTAGAGTTCAGGGATCCTAGAATCTTACCATTCATTTGGGATTATCTCATTGTTAGAAGTAGATCTTCTTTAAAAAGGTCATAAAATTCGAAGAAACAATTCCACAGTAAAGTCATTTGGACTAGGAATTTTTCCCTTTTTCATAGAGAGGATGGAAAATTTGACTTTGGATTCAGTGACTTCCTCTTCTAAGGTCATATTCAAATCTTCTCCTATTATCAACATAAATTTTGATACTACCCATAGGATTTCATGAATAGGGAATTCGTTGGGAACCTTGAAGAGAGACTGGAAGTAGCTTACCCCTACTTCAGCTTTTTCCCTGAAAGCGCTTACCATTCTTCCTTCCACATTTTTAATTTACAAAATAGTATTGATGTCCTTCCTAAGATTAACAAATTGGTGAAAGTACTTCGTGTTGTTGTCACCCACAGAGAGCCACAAATCCCTACTTTTGAGTCTCCAGGATTCCTCTTTGTTCTTAAGTAGTGAATGACGAACAATCTCCAATTCTTTCAATTCTTTCAGTTTTTCTTCGCTTAAGGAGCCATTGTCTATAGACTAATAAAGGGTACTCATTTTCTCTTCCACTTTCGTTATTTGTCTAATTTTATGGGCTCTAAAAATGGGAAGCCATGTTTTTTATGGAATTTTTTACCCGATTCAAATTAACTTCAAATTGATGCATTAAGAAAAGAGGGTCTATCTCATCCAATTTCTTCCAAGCATTGTGAACCAGGGGGGGAAGTCCTCTTCTAGCATCCAACAAGGATTAAATTTGAGGGGAGAAGGGGGTTGATCCAAAATTTCTTCCAGTTTGAGAACTATAGGACTGTGATCAGAGATTCCTCCTTTAATGACCGACGAGTTGATAAGGATCCCTTTATCCATGATAGCCTCTGATGCGAGAAATCTATCTAGAATCTTGGCCACTGCTTCCTTCCCATTTCTGAGATTTCACCAATTTGGCACAAGTTTGATAGGATCAAGGTCCACTAGATGATGATAGGATAAATAGGAAAGAAAAAAACCCCTCTTCCCATCGATTTTCGCACTCTCATCCCAAATTTCTCTATGGGAAAGAGAAAAATTGAGGTCACCACCCACGACAAGTAAAGGGTCATTGAGGGCACCTGTAGAGGCCAAATCTTCCCAATAGGGAATTCTATCAGTGTAAGGGTCATAGATTTTTAAGACAGAAAGAGAAAAAACATAGTCTTTGACCATAATTTTAACCAATAATGTCGAGTGAAAAGACGATGAAGAGAGACCTTTGCAGGTTGGACCCACCCTATTACTAGACCTCCCGACATCTCATCTGCATCTAGGGTACAAAATTCTCGGTTATTCAACCAAGCTTCTAAGGTTCTTCGGGCCTTATCGCCTGAACACATTGTTTCTTGAAGCAAAATGATATTCAGATTTAGGCTTTGAATGATCCTTTTGAGGGATAGATTTTTGCGAGCACCCCCCAACCCTCTCACATTGAAAGAAAGGATAATCATGGAGGGGGGATGGTAGAGCTCTCCCCACTCTAAGGGCCCTGGTGATAGAAGCATTTTTATCTTTGCGAATCAATAAAACTATGTTTTTCTTGGGCTTTGAGGAGGTGATATTTATGCCACACGGGATTAGACTATAGGGGGTCTAGGGAAAGGCCTCCATGAAAGGGAGGCAAATCCTTTACGACCCCCCTTGGATCTTAGGTCATAATACTTCCTTATGGGAGAATAATAGGAATTATAGAGGAGACAAATAGAACCGTAATATTTTCCTTCCACCTCAGGGGAAACAATGGGGGAGGATGGCAAGGGCTTGGGAGAGAGGAACGAAGTAAGACNAGACCAAGTGAAGGAGGGGGGAGGGGGGGATGAGGGGGGGTAAAAATGATAACATCAATAGAGGGACGGGAGGACATGTCCATACCTAAGGGAGAATGAGACTGAGTATCCTTGGGAAGGGCATGTGTTGGAGCCTCTTGAACCACTTCAATGGGATCTATACATGTACCTTTCTCCTTATATGAGGTCGATTCCTTCAAAATTTCAACCATTTTTTTATTATACCACACCTTGGGTTTGTGCAAGAAGAAAGGTGAGACCTTCAAGCATTGGGCCTAGACGTGTCCAATTTCATGACATCTGAATCATCTAAACAAGATGTTCCAATAATCTACCTTCTAGTTCCAAAATTGATCCAGGAGGATATAAGGAATGCTCATAGAGGTCCAGGAGGATCTGGAATGCTCACAAAGGTCCCAGGGGGTCCATAAAATATAAAAATTATACCATCTCAAATGATCGAGAAAACAATATCATTGTGTAGAGCTCGTCATCAACTTTCCAATGGTGCAAACGACACCTCAAACGAAGTTCGTATGCAAAAGTTATAAGTGGTCAAAGTTCAGGTCAAACTTGGTAAAAAGTCAAAGGTCAAAGTACTTGGGAAAATAAAGAGGTGACAAATGTCACCACTGCAAGGGTGACACGTGGAACCTAATTGGTAGATGACTGGGTAGATTGTACCTTCAGGTAGATGAATGGCAGGTTGACATGTGGCATTGGAGAGCCAATGAGAGGTTGCCACATGGCAGCCTCCCATTGGCCAATATTAGTTAATGTATGTAAGAGTTATGGAGTCAATGGGGGTTGAAACTGTGACCTCCATAACCTCCCAAAGACTTAACATAGCCTCCCATACCATCATTCCCTCATAGTGTTTCTTAACAATATATGGAAACTAATGTATTAAAAATTTTATTAAGTGTTAAATGGGTGGCAAAGGGCCAAGGGCCTAAGCCATCGACCCTAGCCCTTGGTTTTATGTTAATCCATATGCCCACACTCCAACAGTTGTGGGGGGATAACGAATTTATACCAACCATAACCATCTAATGTATGGTTATAAGCATATAACCAATACATATATGTTTGCATGGGGAGTTTGAACTATATATATATATATATATATATATATATAATAACCCAACACAATAGCGCATGTGAAGGTTTAAACCTGGGACCCATGCTAGTTTAGCCAACAGTTTAGTCGTTAGGCCAAACTATCCACTTATTCTGGGATGCCTCTAATTTTAGTAATAAGTTACCATAAGTTTCGGAGGTGGTTAAGGGGGGTGCACCCTATTTAATGGCGCACAACCCAAGGAAGAACACACACATTCCAATGCAGGCACACATGCCCAGGTGCACTAATTTCAATGCATAGTGCATTTATGTGTCTTGAAGTGTGTGCCAAGATTGCAAGAGTTTATGTGTTGCATGGAAAAGCATGCCATAAGGTATATTCTCCACACATAGGCAAGTTTATACTCGTTGGATTCGTTTTTTCCGCAAGGATAATGAATTTGAATTTTGTTTTGTGTTCAGAGGTCATTTGTAAAATTCTTATTTCAGTTTGTCATTTATGACACCCATAGTCTCGTTATACATGTAAAAAGGGCTTTATCGGTCCCTATTCAGAATTTGGTTGACTTTATACTCAAATTTCTCAGAATTTCGCAAGGAATTCAATGGTAAAATCATTTTCTGGTATTGAGTAGCAGAATTAAAGAGAGTCCAATAAAATGGTTTTTTAGGTCCATATTGTAATGTAATTTGGCATTTGGGGATGATGAAGAACAATATTACTATATAAAGGGACTTTGAAGATGAAGTGACATATGTTATCAATATTTGTATTTTGAGTTCTTTTACTTTCTGCTATATTATCTCATTATTTTTCAAGTTATTCATCAGTATTAATGAAGTTTATGAACAAGTGAGCATATTCACATGTGATTTTGAAAATAGTCAAGTGATCTTCATTTACTAAATCTGGTCGGATTTTTATGTGTATTTAAGAATTAATTGTACATCTAAGGATTTTTGGATCAAGTTGGTATCAGAGCCATGTTTTATGTGTATTTTCAAATGAATGCTTACAAGGTCCAAACTCAAGCTTGGTGAAGGATCATTTGAAGAGTACATTCGTGAGATTTGTTCAAGGCATGCATATCGAAAGAAAGAAATGAATTCAGGGATTTTTCTAATCCAAATCCTTCTAGTACTGAAGAGGCATTATTTTCTGCATTCATGGCAATGAAGGCCATGGTGGAAGAAATGTATGAGGATCGAAAGAAGGCCAAGAGAATTGGTGGTAAAGGAAAAAGGAATCAACTTAACTTCGAGAATCAGTCAAAGGGTAAAGAAAGTAAGAAGCATACATGTTCTCATTCCAAGAAGAAAGGGCATGATCAAAATCATTGTTGGACGTTACATCCAAAATTGAAGTTGAAGTGGGATCATCCTAGAAAGGATAAAAATAAGACCACAACCATAGTGCAGGATCTTGGATCAGATTCTGAGGATGAAACCAAGGTTACAGTGATGGGAATCAAAGGAAAATCTTATGTTGTGAGTTTTAGTATGTGTACTTCTTCTATAGAGGCTAAAGTAATCCCCGATGGAAGGAAAATAAAAGACCTATTTAATTTATGAGTTATCTCAAAGCACACTAATATTGATACTCTTGTTGATAGTGGATCACAAGTGAATATTATTTCAGAGCAAGTTGTTCATAATTTGGGATTGGAAACTAGGCCTCATTCGAGACCGTATCCTTTGGGTTGGATTTGTGATAATGGTCAGGTACAGGTAACTAAACAGTGCATGTTATGGTTTGAGATCACATCTAGTTTCATTGATGAGGTAGAGTTAGATGTGGCTCCACTTGACATTTGCGGGATGGTTTTTGGAAGTCCATACTTGTATGACAGGGAGGCAATTTTCTATGAGGAACAGAACAAGTATCATCTTTTCAAGGATGGGATTGAGTTCACTGTGAGAGCTCATCGAATGAAGACTAACTTGACAATTGTTACTACGTGGAACATGCTAGCTAATGCTAGTATCGAGGATTCATATATACAACCTACGGTTGAAAGAAGAACATGTCCTTTGGTTGATGGTGTTCTTGTTAAGAAGGGAAGATATGTTGATGATTCATTCTCTTTTTCATTTGTATATTCAGTTTTTTTTATCATTTTATTACTAATCAATGGAATACAATTGGCTACTTCAACAATGAATGGCAGAGTTTGTGAATTAAGGGAATGGTTAACTTGGTCAATAGTGTTGTTTCAGTCTTCATAATGGTTGTGATGAGTCAGGTGCTCATTATCTAAGCAAGATGGATGGATGATACTTGACAAGTGAGGTGAAAGAATGCTCACTTCATTTCTTAATAATCCATAATTTTGGAGGTCCAAAAGTCCTCCAGTGGGGAGGTGTGATCCAGGAGGATCTAAGGAATGCTCATAGAGGTCTAGGAGGATCTGAAATGCTCATAGAGGTCCCAAGGGTTCCATAAAAGCTCAAAATTTGACCATCTCAATTGATCGATAAAAAAACATAATTGTGTAGAGCTCGTCGTCAACTTTCCAATGGTGCAAACGACACCTCAAACGGAGTTCATATGCAAAAGTTATAAGCGATCAAAGTTCAGGTCAAACTTGGTAAAAACTCAAAGGTCAAAGTACTTGGAAAAATAAAGAGGTGACACGTGTCACCACTACAAGTGTGACATGTGGCACCTGATTGGAAACTGACTAGGAATATTGTACCTCCAGGTGGACGAATGGAAGGTTGACATGTGGCATTGGAGAACCAATGAGAGTTTTCCACATGGAAGCCTCCCATTGACCAATATTGGTTAATGTATGTAAAATTTATGGAGTCGACGGGGGTCAAACCCACAATCTCCATAACCTCCCAAAGAATTAACATAGCCTCCCATACCATCACACCATCATAGTGTTTCTTAACACTATATGGAAACTAATGTATTTAAATTTGTATTAAGTGCTAAATGGTCAAGAAAGGGTCGAGGGCCTAAGCCCTTGGTTTTATGTTAATCCATATGCCCACACTCCAACAGTTGCAGGGAGGATAACTAATTTATACCAACTGTAACCATTTAATGTATGGTTATAACCATATAACCAATACATATAGATTCGTGTGGGGAGTTTGAACTATATATATATATATATATATATAACCCAACAAAATAGCACATGTGGAGGTTTGAACCTAGGACCCCCGCCAGTTTAGCCAATGGTTAGGCCAAACTATCAACTTATTTTGGGATGCCTCTAATTTTAGTAATAAGTTACCATAAGTTTTGAAGGTGGTTAAGGGGGTAAGCCCTATTTATTGGTGCGCAACCCAAGGAAGAACACACACACATTCCAATGTGGGCACACATGCCGAGGTGCACTAATTTCAATGCATAGTGAATTTATTTGTCTTGAAGTACATGCCGAGATTGCATAAGTTTGTGTTGCATGGAAAAGTGTGCCATAAGGTACATTGTCCACACCTATGCAAGTTTATACTCGTTGGACTCTTTTTTCTGCAAGTATCACGAATTTGAAGTTTGTTTTATGATCAAAGGCCATTTGTAAAAGTATTATTTCAGTTTGTCATGTATGAGACCCAAAGTCTTGTTATACATGTAAAAAGGGCGTTTTTGGTCACTGTTCAGAATTTGGTCGACTTTATACTCAAATTTCTCAAAATTTCACAAGGAATTCAATGGTAAACTCATTTTCTAGGATTGAGTAGCAGAATTAAACAGAGTCCAATAAATTAGCTTCTTAAGTCCATATTGTAATGTAATTTCACATTTGGAGATGATGAAGAACAAAGTAGCCAGATAGGGGTGACAACGAGTTCGAGAGATATTGAGGGGTTTTTTTGGGCTCAGCTTGCATCATTCATCATATTTCATCATCATGATCCATTCCACACAGCTTGGCTTTGGTTTTGTTGCATTTCGATGATTTCCATAATTTTGAGTTATTATGGGTCATGTTTAAATTAAATTCACTAAGAAGGTTATAATGGGCATATTACTTGGAGAAACCTCTTAGTGTAATAGCTCATCGGAATCAGGAGGAAGAGCAATACAGGATAAGATGATGAGAAGTGACTTTTAGTGGCCAGAGAAGCCATAAGGATGGATAAATCACGTTTTAGAGTTAAAATGGTTAATTAATTAATTAAGTGATTTAATCAAGGAATAATAAAATAAATAAAAAGTCACGTGGACAGAAAAGGTGAACAGGGGGGGTATAAAGGAGAGATAGGGGCCTCAATTCTCTCATCATGTTGATTGGTTATTTTGTATCCGGCCTCTTGGCATGGAGAGCTCTTAGAGCTTGGGGTTTTTAGGGTTTTGGTGACAAACCCTAGGATTAGTTTCGATGTTGCAACGATACACCCTAGCTAGTCATTTTGTAGGAAGTGGTCACTCTAATTTCTTCATCGTGCTTCATTGTTAGCATATTTACATTCAGTAGCTGAGTTTTCTTCATGGGTGACTGCGTTTTCGGAGGTAGTAATTGAGTTTGGGGTTTATAGAGGGTGACTTTCTTGAAGAAGGTTGATAAATCCTTGTGGGGGTCGAATCTCATTATTTTGGGCACATTCCTTGACTGTTTGGCGGATATCTGGGCACGAGACAAGTGTATTCCTATGTGGACTAATATTATTGTTGTTTGGGGGACGAATTTCTTCAGTAGTTATCGAAAGGGGCCGAGTTCATTGTTGTTGGGGTCATTCCCTTGGGCTGGGTGAATTTCCTTATGCAGGATCGATTTCCATAAGAGAGGGGATCGTATTTTTGGATAGGTGTTGAATCTTCAAGGTGGGGCAAATTATGTTGAAGAAAAGGGTCGATTTTCATCATAGGGATGGTGTAGCTTAGAGCTGGGCATGTATTTTCTTGTGGGCAGGTCGATCTCAGAGAGAGGTCTAAAATTCTTGTTGCATGGGTCGATTTTCTTCTACATCAGAGTCTCTTTTTATTTGTGGAGTTCATGCGCTGACCCTGTTAGGTATATTCCTCTTGGATGAGTTGATTTGGGCCTCTAAAGTCAGCTATTATTGTAAACAGTTCATAGAATGATAAATAAAGACAAACTCTTGTGCTATTATTTGATGTCTTAGTATTTTTATTTACATATTATGTTGGCATCCTTGTTGTAATATCTGCATGCAAACTGGAAACCTTTTGTGGCATAAAACCATCCAATATTCCTTGAAAACTTCACAAAAAAAACCAAACAACAACCTCGCATACACATCAGCAGTAACCAGGGTTCATAGTTGGGTTGGAGGATGACCACAAAGCATTTGAAAAAATATCAACATCAAGGATAAGCTACAACCACACAGATTAAGAGGGTAATAGTAGTGATTGTGTGTATCTACAAAATGTTTGTCAAACTCTAGAACCCAAAATCCACTAAGTTCGACAATAAACAATAATGTCTACAAACTGTTTGGTGGAAGATCTAACCTATGAAACACACAACAAGCTACCAACACTCACATATATGCATCAACAGTCCAAAACAAGTACAACAACAACTCAAGAAGACAAATCTGCTAAGTGTTTGACAAAACACCACAACCAAAAACACATAAAAATCTCAATGTTCTGATCAGATCTGGTTGGGAATATTATATATATTCAGTTCTTTTATTTTCGGTTATATTATCTCATTATTCTTCAATTTATTCGTCTATAATAATGAAGTTTATGGAAAAGTGAGCATATTCACATGTGATTTTGCAAATAGTCAAACTATCTTTATTTACCGAATCTGGTGGAATGTTTATGTGTATTTAATAATTAATTCTACACCTAAGGATTTTCAAATCAAAACCTTATCCAGGTAAACCAGGTCCAAGTTACCAATCAACCCTTCCCTAACATCATCTTCAATTTGGATCCACACCCATCTGCGGTTGGGCTTCAAGTCTCAGGAGGGCTCCAATACGGTAAACACCCCCAGTTTGTTTCCAATTGCCTCGAGTGCTTCCTTAAACCAGAGGCAGACTGGGAATAATGGCCCAAATTTTTCGAACATCATCTGGTTTAAAAAGTGGGATCGAATTCGGTCGTCCACAATTTAAGCACAAGTCCAGAGGGGCCACAACTCCAACTAGATCCGAGGATAGCTCTACAATCATCTTCAGAATTAAATAAAAAACAACAACACCTGCGTACCATAGTGTGAGCCTCAGGAAGGTACCCAAGAATGGGTTCCCATTTTAATTCCACCCAGCGTCGAAGAGCCGCGACCCCGACCTCCTTACCGTAGAACTGACCGACTAGGGTTTTTCCTGCGAAGTTCACCACCTCTGCTATTGAAATATCCCTACCCACCACCATTGCAAAACTCCCTTTTCTCTCCTCAAAACACTTTAAGGGATTATGTGTGCAAGCTGAAGGATCGGGTGCACTGTTAGATTCACCAAAGAGAAGGGGCATTGGATTTGTGATTGATGAATTCCTCTGATCTGACCTCGATCCATACCTATTCTTCTCTGACTGTGTCGGATCACCCACAAAAAATCCATCGCACGAGGGAGAGATCGCATCATTCTCTTCACTTGTGAGAACAATAGGTTTCAATGTTGATGACGATGGGTGAATGAGGGAGTCGTGCGAGCTCTTTCTCCCAAGGAACTCGGCATAAGTGCAAAATTCCTTGCATGTGCTAGGACTAGGTTTGTAGTCCAAAGCCTCAGACTCTGTATCTTTCAAATGCCTTCATTGCAGTTCCATATTTCGCATATATATTTGCAAAATAGCATGGCATGTTTATGGTGTGATTGAAATTATACCTGAACATTAAACAAAAAGTGCAAAAAAAAAATGAAAATGCATGCCCTACCTTCTCATCTGGTTACACCTTGAACTATGATGTGATTATACTTAGAATTAGACTTTAAACATAAATGCAAAAAAGTGAAACCATATATACAAGAAAATGAAACCATACATACAAGAAAACGAAACCATACATACCTTACTTCTCGCTTTTCCTTGGGCCATTTAGATTTCAATCTCTAATAACCCACCCTCATCTCATCTTCTTCTTCAATCCACACCATTGCTCCATACCCACCCTTATCTCATCTTCTTCAGTTCACACCATTTCTCTACTCCAATAGAGTAAGCACCAACCATCCAACATCATCATCAGGCCCATGAAAGTTCAAATAAAAGCTAAAAATTTCAAAAAATAACTAATTGATTGAAAAAAAA
>JASDQU010308885.1:189808-206382 GCA_032191745.1 Picea mariana | reverse complement strand
GATCTTTAAAGTTTTGCAGTAGGGAAGTTACTTTCCTGTGATTTAATACAGAACTTCAGTTTATTTGAGCAAGTGAGATTAGTATAAGTTTCTTTACTGCAACACTAAGATTCTTTTAGAATTGAGCATATATAGTGCGTGGTTATCTTTGAAATAAAAGACTTCCCTGGGTTGATAATTTATGTTTCACTTGGTTGTTTGAAATCAATTAAGCAATTATAGTGACCAATAGAACGTACCTATTCTCAATGCAAGGATATGCATGCAGGAGATAGAGACTCGGGGGATTGTTCTCACCTAGGTATAGAATGTCAAATTGCAAAGGATATAAACTAGGCTCTACTTGGTTGAGAATACAAAACTGTTGAGGCAAATGGTTTATAATGCAAAGAGAGAACCAATGATAGGCTCAATACTGCAAGCAAGGGCATGAGATGCAATCACTAATTAATGCCAAAAAATGTCCTTTTTTATGATCTTTAGTATATTTGGTGTGAAAAATGGATAAACATGTGCCACTTACATGTCCTTTCAAATCCAACTTATGAGTGTGAAAGAGACGATTTCACTCGACAATCTTTTCTCTTTTTGAAGATGAGTTGGAAAAGAGCTTAAATCAAACTTGGTTGGGAGTCCTCTAGGTATAAGGCAGCATGTTTATGAGTAAGAAATGAGGCTCAACATAAATTCATGTATTATCTATAAGGGACTCCCAGTCCTATGGAAAAAATCTCTACATGGGAACCAAATGAACCAGAGGATCTAACTAGGGCACCCATGTTTGGTAAGTCTCTACCACTTGATAACGACATGTCTTATAGCAGATGGAGGGTTATGTGTCGCAAAAAATGGGTTCATAACTAAGGCATATGATTGAAAGTTATAGGACAATGAAAAAGTGCATGATGGAATGGATACCTGTCCTATATGTTGGGTAGTGAAAATACCTGCCCGTGGTTACGAACAACCAACATAACATGGAAATCTGTAAGAATCCATGGTGAAAAATACAAAAACCAACTCAATCCATTGTTGTATTAATCCATTAGGTGAAAAAATGACTCAAAACTATAGAAAGTGGGTAAAAATTGTTATAAATAGTAACAAAACCAAAAATTACTGTCACTTTGAATTTTTACCCAAAGAGTGAAAATTGGACCAAATTACCTTCAATCTTCCACTGGTGATTGCGGGAGCGTCAGGCAATGAAATCAGAAATCGTATGGACCATGTAATTCTTGTTCCTCTCCTTTTCATTTCTACTGGATTAAATATTTAAATTAGGTTTCAAATTTTGAGTAAATTATGGCACAAATTGAGTAACTCAGTGTACGTGGGCTACCATTCATCAGGTTGCGTATATGTGAGGTTATACACAACTGTGTAAACTATAGATCATGTATACTCAGCCATATACACGACTGTAAATGCAATAGCCCACGTACAAGTCTATAATTAACGATTTATATGGTTGCTAACTCAAAATTTGAATTTTATTTGGCAATATGGTGCTAGAATGGAGGGAAAGGGAGCATGAGGAGGTAGATGTTGCCATGGATAGAGATCTGGTGGGGAAAATGGCCTTGAAAAGATGTGTCTTATACAAATTTTGGGCACTCAAAGGGATGAGGGACCAGGTGAGGTTTCTTGAGATGCTTGTGGATTACTGGGACCTTGACAATGAAATCTTCAACCTCGATGGGAAACCATTGAGGATTGAAGTCGAGGATATATACTTTTGACTGGTTTATCACACTGGGGTGAGGTGGTAAACCTAAAATCACAGGGAGATGGGAGCGAAATGAAGATAGAGGACTACATAGACACTGACCGTGTATCAGGGACCCCGAAGGTCGGGAGTCAACTCCCCATCCAAGCGATACACAATCTCATCCTCAAGATTGTTGTCCTCATGTTGACCAAGATCACAGGATCAGATGCGTTGCACCAGGAATTGAGGTTGTTCATGTTCTATGATGTAGAGTGCTTGAGACCCACAGTATATGATTGGTTTACCTCACTACTGGATAATATGAAGAGCCAATTGACAGAGTTCAAATAGGGTAGCAAGAGGAACTTTGGCTTTTCCTCTATCTTATACATCTTTTTCTTTGAATGGGTTCCAATTTTGTGACCTAGAGTCAATATTCTTCTGAGAGGATGTCGTGATCCAACCATGGCATGGTGGATCGAGGTAATGAGACGGCAGGGGGGGGTAGGGTGCTCACACCCTACAATGAGGATTTCTTCTACTAGTGGAGGTGATAGGTCATTGCTCTGGATGACTACCCCTATGCAGGGATTGACTTCATAGGGTACCCTGACATGCCACTGCTACAAGGGACCACCTACGTGGACATAGGTATGTCAAATGTTTGAAAATATTTCATTTTTTTGTATTTTCGTATAGTGAAACAAAAATATTTTTGGATGATGCTTAAGTACTAACTAGACACTTGGGTGATGCATACGTGGGTCCGCGGTGGCCGGACGGGCTTCCCTGACATCATCGTGGGCATTGGGGAGATGAGGCGGTGGGAGGAGAAGCAGAGAGAGTCCATCAAAATGTGTAGGCCAACCTGTCTCGTTTGACTCATAGGATTATGATGGTTAAGGTAGAGGATTTGTCGAAAGCCATGCAGCGACAAGTGGTTGGTGTGCCCAGAGATTGGGTGTGACTCTTTCAACATCTCACAAAAGTTGTATTTTGTTACCATGACACGTATCTGATGCCACATGTGTAGATGTCATGGATCTTGTATTATCAGTTGTATATGTGTATTGAGGGTGTTAGCCCCAATTTTGTACTATAAGCATCATATTTTTTGAAATATATATAAAACACGGATCTTCGGATTTACTTATATTACAATGTGTACATTGATGAGATGGTTTTCTTTGCTTTAGTTATGTGAAAAATGCCAATCTAAAATGAAATTAGCATAAGAATTAGATACATAATTAGAACGCCTAGGTATGTGATAATAAGTAATAAAATCAAACTGTTGTTCTAAAATACATACCTGTAGGAATCATCAGAGTAAAGTAGGATCATGCACGTGGTAACTGTCATTCAACTGACATACTACTAACTAGGAATCCAGGTGAACCTCTAAAGAGCAATTACCATATGAGATAGTGTCACGCAAAAGTTCTATAACAACGCTATATTCGGCCACATTATTCATGGATGGCCCTAGGCATACGCCACCTGAAGACACCACTAGACCCTTGGGTGAGTAAACCACCCAAGCAGAAGAAGCCAAGTTCCATGTATGATGACTGGGTCTGTCTGCAAATCCTAGGTAGACCGATGACTCTGTTGACATATTATAACCAAGGGAAAACTCGATAAGCAAGTTGAAGATGAAAAGTAAAGGGAAAATATATAAAAATGAAATTACATTAGTATACAAAGAGTTCCACCCAAGATTGGGGCTCAAGAGTAATATCTTTTCAAGTAGAGCCTATTCCTGGGCTGGACCGACTTAGTCCCTTCATAATATTATAACTCATAGGCTCCTTTTTCTAAGACACATTGCATGATATAAGGACCGTGCCACATGGGTTTAAACTTTGCTTCCCCCAACAGTTCTTTGGATTGATAATATAAGAGGACCAAGTCACTCTTAGTGTACAACCGAGGACATATAGACTTATTGTATTGTACCTTTAAACGTATTTTGTTTTCTTCGATATTCGTAGAGGTGTCTAACTGCTGCTTGTCAAGACTCTCTAGGTGTACAAGGTGTCACTCGAGATCATAAGTATGAGGTAGGAACGTGCATGCCAAATTAAGAGAAGGGATTTCACATTCAATAGGTAAAATCGACTCCACACTATGTACTAACTGGAAAGGGGAAAATATGGTGGCAGTCTTGACCGTGGTTCGGTATGACCATAGTACAGGATATAGCATAATGTACCCATCATACTTACTCTGGATGACAGTTTTTTGTAAAATGGTCTTGAGAGACTTGTTGAAAGTGACTTCCATGATCAGTTACAATCTCACTTGGGATACTGAACTGGGCGATAATTTGATTGAATACGAAGAAAGCGACAGTCTTACCATCGAATTTTACTGTAGGAATGGCCTCGACCCACTTAGTAAAGTAGTCGATGACCACGATAATGTGTTGATGCCCCCTAGCCGAAGTTGGGTTGAAATATACGAAGTCCACCCCCCCCTTGGTGAAGGGACCAATGGTAATGACTAGGTGAAGAGGGGAAATATGCGAGCACATTTTTTGAGTTAACACATGGTAGGGGTGACACTTCTTAACCACTTCAACACAATATCTAAATATAGATGGCCAAAAATAATCGGCTCACAAAATTTTCTAGGTTGTCGCAAGCTCAGATAAATGACTACCACAAGCCCCACTGTGGAAATCATTTAGGACTGACTCAACTTCCCCATGAGTTAAACAATGACATCATATATTGTCTATTCATCGGTGATACAAAGTGTCGCTGATGATAGTATAATTATTATCTTGGTATTGTACACATCGTCGGTTATCTCGCGAGAGATGCTAAGGAACTTCAATGTTTGAAGATAGAGAACAATGTCTCCATACTAGGGATCAGACGACGAGACAAGAAAAATATGTTCATCCATGAATGAATCAACATGGATAACATCCTCATCTAGTCCTGGAAATTCAAGTATTAACTCTACGAAGAATAGTGATTTCTTGGATTTCGCAGAAGCGAAATCGAGATCAAATTCTTGTAAAATCACAATCCATTTATTAAATTTTATCCCTATGAAACATCTGGTAAGGACATATTGAAATGGATTTACATATGTAACCACAATATTCTAGCAAAGCAATATATATTGGCGTAAACGTTGGACTGAGTGAATGACATCCAAAGATAGCTTTTCAACGTGAGAATAATTAAGCTCAGGACTGACTAAGTTTCGACTAATATACTAGATGACGTGGTCGCAGAGCTCATCATCCTCCTGAACCAAAACCATACCAATCATCTCATCAGACCCGTCAATATAAAGCAATTAATCCCTACTGTAGTCAAGAGACATCAGTAGAGGCGTCGATATCAAGGCTTTCTTCAAAGCATCGAAGGAATCCTAGGCTTGCTCATGCTAGATAAAAGGGGTTTCCTTCTTCAAAAGATGCATGAAACCCTTAGTGATATTGGCATAGTTTACTATAAACCAAAATAAAAATTTAGCCTTCCCCTATAAACCTTGAAGTTGTAAAATAGTGTGCGGGGGAGGAAATCAAATTATTTCCTCAACCTTTAACGTATCTACCATGATCCCGGTCTCATAAACTAGAAATCCCAAAAGACGACCAGACCTAACGCAAAAGATGAACTTATGAGGGTTCAACCATATTTTATAGTAATGCCATCTTTCAAAAACAAGCCGAAGGTGTGTAGAGTGATTTTCTCTCTTATGAGAGTGAGCAACAAGATCGTCAAGGTAATCTTCAACTATATTCTTAGGATCGTGGAATGCGAAGGTCATATCACATTGGAAGGTTGTTCTGACGTTTTTAAGGCTGAAAGGCATCTTCAGGTATGAGAAAGTACCCAAAGGACAAATAAATGTCATATTGTGTTGATCCTTAGATTTAATTTGAATTTTCTTATACCCTGAAAATCCATCCATGAGAGAAAACACTTTGCTTCCCACACACTCATTGAGAATTTGATCAATGAAAGGTGTTAGGAAGTTGTCTTTAGGACAATATTTGTTTAGTTCACAAGATTCCATGCATACATAGATAGTTCCTTGCTTCTTATTCACAGGAATGAGATTGGATGCCCATTCATTCAAGGGAATCGGGTAGATGAAGCCAACATTAAGTATCTTCTCCATCTCTTCCTTAATAGCAGGGGCCTTTCAGGGATTGACAGCTCTAACACATTCTCAAATAGGTTTAGCATCTGGATACATTATAATATCATGCTCAACAATACGAGGGTCAATTCCTGGCATCTCTTCATATGACCAAGAAAATACATCTCGACATTCCTTGTAGAGTTCGGTGTAGAAAAGGATTTGTTCTGGCGAGCAATATACATTGATATGTACATTTTCAATCTTTCCAGGGGTACGAGAGATATCGATCGTGGTGGTAGTAGGGATACTCACCGTATTTCCTTCGGCATAAATGTCATGTGTATCAAGTGGAACTATAGAGTGACTGACTATACCACTCAAAGTAGATCAAAATTCATCTTATTCGATTCTTTCAAGCTCTAGGAGGAAATAAGAGCAATGATGCATATCATCCTAGGGTTTGTCGGAACCATTCATGGCTTTGATGATGGATTCATCTGACAGAAAAGTTTCATCAAGGCATTCATGTGAATAATACAACAAAGTGTCTCACACGGGCTTAAGAATGATATCCTCCTCATCCGTTGGCGAGGTAACGGGATCGGGATCGGCGAAAGAGTAAAGAACAACTTGATACAAAATATTTATTGCCGATGGTAGCATTAACATTCCACCATGTGATTGACCTTCACAAGATGAAGTCAAGGAAGGTAGGGTCAAGGAAGGAAGGAAGTCAAAGAAGGAAGGAAGGAAGGTGATTGACCTTCACTAAAATAGGAAGTTCGGAAAGGAATGGACCTCTCTGTTGAAATGGGCCTACTGGACATGGAGTAAACATGGTGAATTGGTGCAATGAAGTTGAAAGTACCCATGAGGGAAGAATACATTCTGACACCGATATTCTCAATTGTCAGCTGAGAATTTTCAATCACAGAGATCGATGGTCTAACAAATGCATTGGGACTAGAGTACGCAAAGGATAACTGGTCGATCATCATGATCTTTCCATCATGAGGAAAATAAAGAGTACGGAAGACAGACGATATGATGGAAGTCATAATATAAGTCTAATTGCGTCCTAGTAACAATTTGTAATCAAGAGGCACATCAACTACCTCAACATCCACCTCTACCATATTCCAACCCAACTGGATTGGAAAGGCAAGAAGAATACCATGAGCACGGAAGGAATGACCATCAAAAGTAGTCAACATGTTCGGTGATTTAGAAAGAGTTGTAGAACCAAGAGCTTTCCAATAGATCAGGGACATCACACATGTAGCAGTGCCTTCATAAAAAACCGCATGTTTGATGGTATAATTTGAGTACCCCACATGGATTTGGAATGTCACTTGGTAAGGAAAGTGAGGCTTCACATATGTGATGTCAAACTTGATAACTTTTGAGCCATTGGGTTCTAGAGCTCCTAACGCAGATAGAAAGTCATTCCTCCATGAAGGAAACATCTAGAGTACCTCCAGAGCTGACATCGCACAAGGGGTTTGACCCAGGTCCTCAAAAATAGATTAGTTGTGGGCGGATCTAGCATTTGGATTGTGGGTATATTGCTTGAGTACTCCTTTTGGAATACGAGGCGATGGCTCTGGTCTTTTGATCTGTAAATTTGTCTCCGAAGGAGGAAGAGGAGATTCTTGACTAGGTATAGCCTGTGAAGAACTATAATCTCGAGATCGAGTGGCTACATGAACTTTAGCATCGACCATATTGATATAAAAATTGTCATCGTCTTGTGACAATGATTTTTGACTCCCACCAGTCGCATTTCCAACGTTTGAGGATCTCGAGGCCATGTGATGGTTATGTGGGAAAGGATTCGTCATCACAGCGGGCGGTAGAGATAATAGCCTTGTATATTTTGCAAGTTTGGGGCATATATGAGTAAGGTGATCTTTTGTACAAAGTTTACAGGGAAATTTCACCTTACACCTTTCTTTCTTTCCCTCTCCAACATTATTATTCGTCTTCTCATTATTACCATTATCCTTGGGTTTATTGTTATTTTTCTCACCCTTATGATTATTATTATGACCTTTCTTCTTATTCCCACCTGGTTGTTGGTTACCATTTGGGCTGTTGAAGATTGCACAGAATGTACATCCGTCAAATGAGTGGGATTGGAAGACACAGACGAATATGGCCATCTTGCAGACTGGTTTAGAGACAACTCTTTCAAATGGCTTGTCACCAAGTCTACGAATTTTACATTGGCGGAGCATAGAATGCCATCAGCATGAGGTCTGAGATTTTATCTAGGGTCATAGGTTGACCTCGGTTTGTATGGAATAATGTGGTATAACATCCCAGACTGAGCGTATATAATATCTAACTATTGGGATTTGAAGATCGCTTCTTCCTCAGTGGTAACCTCAGATGCAGCAACATCCTTTGAGATAGAAGGCTGCAAAGACTAAAGGAACCATTATAAAAGAAAGTTTGGGGGTATGGAGGTATTAATAAACCTCTTTCATCTATGCCACTCCTAGATATGATCTGAGATATGAGTGGTCGTGTCCTGGTGTAAATTCGACAAATGTTCTAGGCCAACATCGTAATGAACCAACAATTGGAAGTGGTTAAGGAAGACCAACACCATCTGACTAAAGGTCCCATATGCCCTCTTAGTTAGCTCAATATACCATTTCATAGAAACCCCAATGAGGGTGCATTGAAATAATCTTAACCGAATGGAATCATCATTAAGGGAACTCAAGGAGCACCATAGGTGAAAGGTAGTAATGTGATCACTAGAATCCTCGCCATTTTTACCTTTGAATTTCAAAGTGTCCAAAGGAAGTTTGGATGGGACGAGTGGGCATGTAGGATCATGACACATAGGATCATTCATAAACTTAGACAATTGTAGAACATTAAGCATGGCCATAAAAGGGAGACGGGGTTGCGACATATGGCCCCAAGCTCCCTAGAAAGATTGTGCTTGAGAAACTACAATCCATCCAGGTTTTTGGTAAGTATTGTGGCCCTATCCTATATTGTAAGACCCCCCTATAGAATGATTCATAAGAGGTTGGTTGGGCATAATTCCAGTAGGAATGTTCTAATGGGGGTTATAAAAATTTCACCCAACCAGATTGGATCCGGTTTGGGGGTTTCCCAAGGTGTGAAACTGACCTCCTCCGGGTGTGAATCTGGATTCACACCCGGTTGATAGAGGTGGATTCGTCATGCCAAATGTGTTGGACAGAATTTTCACTGAAGAGGTAAGGGTATAGGACGAAACTTGAGTAGAAGCTTCTCTACTAGGTTGGTTTTGCCACCCATAAGCAAGAGGATTAGACCCGCGGTTAAAATAAGGAATGCCTCCCATATTAGGATTCGTTTGAGGTATTTGAGAACCACCAAATGAAAATGGATTATAAGGAGATGTAGTGCCCCCAATTTCAATGCTAGCATTCGGGCCAACAATTGGGATGGAGTTTGAAAACTGTGAAGTAAAATTCAACATACCATAGGAAAAAGGACTAGAGGCCATAGGGATGGAATGAACATTATAGCCCGGTGAGTGACCAAGAGACCCAAATGGGTTTGAGGCAAGATATTGAGCATTCACTATAGGACAAGCAGTAGTAATGATAGGTGCGTCTAGTACTACAACTATTGTGGTTGAAGGAGTCGAAGGGCTGCCATTAACTATAGTAGGTGTTGGATTCGAAGGGCTCCCAGTGTTCTGAAGACTCGGTTCAGTACTCATCCTTGTAGAATCACAAGTCTGAAGAATGGAGGTGTGTGTACCATGTCTAATAACTCTACACCTGTTAGAAGGCAAAGACTCAAAATCCAGTGGTAAATGTAACAAGCAACGAGACTGGTGGGCATGCTAGGCCGACTCCAGAATGACTTAAGACTCAAGATACAAAAAATAAATGCTAGGGCCAACTAGTAATCAAAGAGCACACCAAAAATAAAATGGAAAAAATGCACAGAAACGAGGTAAAGTGGTTGAAAGGGGCCTCCCTCCCTAAAGAAGGTATGTCTCTCCCAAGAGGGGCCTGAGACTCCCTGCTAAATATTGGAGGTAACATAATTAGTTATAAGGGCCCTCCTGGGATTAACAACCAGTCGGTCAGATCACCCCAGAGAGGTAATCGTCCATAAAGGTTGTGTGGTCTCCGACCCTTATCTAACCCAGGGTACCTACAGAATAACCCCTGCAAGCAACCTATGTGGCACCTAAGTCAAGAAACTAAGCAACCAATATATAATCGATGCACAATCGAGCAGTTGTAAGTCAGGTCCACTGTATGGGTAGGATAGAAAATCCTGAAACCTTGAAAGTACCACCTCTCACAGAGTTAAAGGCACTAGAAATATCCCCATATACGAATAGATCCCCAGAAATATCTCTGACACTAAGAAGGTATCGGGGAGATATCCCTTCAACCAACCTCGAACGAACTCATGATAAACTCTGGTGTGAGCGGAGCCTCCTGATATTACCAATTATACAATGAATTTCTCCACTCCCTTTGTCAGACACATATGTTGATTTAATAGCCTTGGAAAATTTTACTCACAAAATCCTATTCCAAGGAACTAAATCCTAGGCTAGTTTGTGCACCCTAGAAAATAAAATCATGACTAATCAATTTTAAATTATAGTGTTAATTTTAATGGTCGTGCTTACTCAAAAAGGTATGGTAGTGAAACTCATGATGTTATGACTCAGAAAGTAAAGTAAATATGAATACCATGCAAAGTACTAACTTCAATTTTCAATGAATGATATGCTTCTTAAAACAAATGAAATTTTCGATTTCAACTCTGCAATTATGAAAAAATGCAATCTTTCATTACATGAACTAAGCTAATGACAAAGACTCAAAATATCAAAATGTCAAGCAATGCAAAATGCCTAATATTTTTGTATTTTCAATATAAGAAAAATGAAAATGCATGGACTGGACAACAACTTGATATATAAAGAATCTATTGTGTATAGAAAGAAACAACTCAAGTACGATACCAATAAGCAAGACACCCAACCCAATGTACAAGGACAATCAAAATGAAAAGATGATGAGAAAGACTCTGCCCAAAAATTCAACCAATGATAGGTTTCCTATCATCCCACATACACTTAACAGTCACTACAAAGATCCAAGAAGACTCAATAATCCACAAAACCTACCCAACAACCACCAAGCCCAGAAAACAAGCAAGCAAGGCTGATGTATTCGACTATTTAGGGAAACAACATGTATGTACACATCTTGAAGAAGGAGAACATGCGTATATACACTACTGTCAAGAAAAAAAATGTGTATATGTTTCAAAAACAAAACTAGGCAAGGGAGAAGGCTGAAAAACTCAGACCCGGAGTGAATAGAGGCTGTCAATCAATGATATGGCGAGAAACACAATAGGAATGAAATAAATCTAAGGAGAAAAACAATCCAAACCCCAAGAAAGAAGATTCATTCCCCGGTATGGTTGCTAATTCTGTTACGAGGAAAATCTCTCTATGGCTAGGGGAAAACCACAACAGATGGAAATGACCGTAGAAATCAACTCTATTCTCAATTATGCTATATAAACAAATATGCTAGCAAGATGACATAAAAGGCCTACCTCATCTAGACGTTCAATGAATTCCACCATTGAGCACTTGACCCAAAGAAATATACCTGCAACTAGTCCTCAACAACCAAGAAAAGCTAGCATATGGTGATGATCTATGATGTTAGCACATTCAATAGAATATTCCATTAATAAACGTGACAAATACGCCCATGGAATAATAATTCAAATATTTGCAAGATATCAATTGGATGGGAAAAGAGTATTTGTATTAATATATGATCAACAAAAGTGAAAATGTTACATATTTCTGTGTTGGCATGGTTCACAACCGAGAAACTAAGTTCCTTCCATCTGGGCCTCCGCTACTTCAATCCTCCACCAAAGGAAAGTTGATAAAAGAGAGACAATGAATTTCTCAATAAATAAGGAATACCTTGAGGGATGAACACTGTGTTCAGACTTAAAGGACAAAGGGATGCAGATTCAATATGAAGTAAACAATTTCTCCAAAGTAACTTTGATCTCAAAGTTGAATTCTTTCTCCTCCTTTCCATAGCTCGGAATTGGCCCATTTATAGCCTTCAAGTGGAACAGAAGGGCCGATTCAGAGTGTTTCCAGTATATGGAAGGCCAAGGATCAAATATCTCCTGTCGTGACATGGAAACCCGACATGATTTTTCATTTTTGGGCATAAATCCCGATGTACGTGGGTTGTAGTGGTGCAGCCTACGTATACACATGTTATATAGTAGGAAGGTGTGTACAGGTGGAAAAAATGTATTTTTTAGCTCTGGTATTTTGTAAAAAGGGATGAAAAGTCTGCATAGGGAAATGACAAAAGGCCCTTTGTGCAAGATTGCATAGGGTGAGGAAAATATTTCTATAACATAATGATGGAAAGAAAATCATTCAAAACAATTTGAGGGATAAAAACGCTATCATGAATGTGATGGTTGATTCAATATATGTCAAGGTTATGCATTGTGATTCTGGAAAGGATATTTGGGACAAACTTCAGAATATTTATGAAGGAGATGCCAAGGTCAAAGGGGCCAAGATTGAAACTTACAGAGATCAATTTGAACAACTAAAGATGAAGGAAGATGAAGAAATTGCATCTTACTTTCTACGAGTTGATGAAATAATGAATGTTATTAAAGGTTTGGAATAATAAATTAAAGAATCAATGATTGTTCAAAAGCTACTAAAGTCTCTACCAATTAGATTTGATCCTAAGATTTCAGTCCTAGAATAAAGAGAACATATTGCAATGTTTAGTATGGATGCATTATATGTAATCCTTACATCATATGAAATGAGAATATAACAAGATAATTTATCCAAGAAGGAAGAAACTTTCAAGGCATCTAAGAAGACAAAGAAGAAGAAAAAGCACAAGTCAAAGACAAATTGCAGCTGCAGCGATGAATTAGATGAAGATGAAGAAATGGAAAACTTCGTAAGGAAGTTGAATAAAGGAACTAACAAGTACAAAGGTATGCTTCCATTAATTTTTTTTAATTGCGGTAGAATTTTTAATTTTTCTACTAAATGTCCTTATGCTAAGAATTCAGATAGTGATGAAGAAGAAGATCCAAAGAAAGAAAAGAAATACAAAAATGGAAACAAGAAAGAAAACAAAAATAAATCCTTCAAGAAAATATTCTTCTCAAAAGAAGAAAGTTCCTCATCGGATGAGGTTCATGAAAGCGACAGTGATTCAGAAAAGGTACTATTTATGGCTAGGGAAAATCAGAAAAGAACTTTTGAAAGTGACAAATAAGAAGTTGAAGTGGATCTTGAAGGTGAATTAAACAGTGATTTAACTTAACTAAATAAAGAAAAGAAGAAAAACAAATCATTCAAAGAAGAAATCATCTCCTTGAAAACCCAACTTGAAGAAGGAAAGAGAATGGAAGAAATAATGTAGATCTAGATGATAAAGAAAGGAAATGAGTGTGATAATTTTGAAAAGGAATTTGTGTCAATGAGAGTTGAATTCAACAAGATCAACAGGAATTTGAAATTCTCTCAAGAGTTAGAAATCATTCTCAATAGTCAAAGTCCATGGAGTGACAAGCCTAGACTAGGATACAAGCAAGGTCATTTTGAAAATGGTTCAATATACATGAAGAAAGAAATATAACAAAATATTTACGCAAAAGTTCTCAAAGGAAAGAATCATGGTCAACACGAGTCGAAGAGGAATGAATACAGAAGACCTTCTACATTTAAGTAGCAAGGAAGCTTCAATCATTGTGAAGGAAATAATGAAAGACGATATTGTGATCAGCCAAGGCAGGATTTCTTAAGGACTACACTACAAAGAAGATTATTCACTCCCAGTTATCAAAAAACAAAATTGAGTCATTTTTTTACATGTACTAAATTTGGACATAAAGTTGTATATTGTAGAGAATGTGGAATAAATGTTCAATCCGTAGATGTTTATGTGTCTCTCTCCAATATTTATGTTACAAATGCCACAATTATGGTCACATAGCTCAAAATTTTTGAAGCATTATAGAACCTCCCATAAATGAAAACAATGAAGTGAGATACATGAAAGTTTGGAGAAGAAATGAAAAACAAAAAGACAAAGTAAATGAAAACCAAGTTCCATAGATCGTACTCACATGATTTGTAGTAGCGCAATATCATGATGAATATAAAAGAAAAGAGGAAGATTTCATAATCCAGGAAGAAGATTGAAAGGATGTCAGAACTCAGGAAAAGGTCAAAAAGGAAGATATCAGAATGAAAGATGATGACAGAATTCAGGAAGACAATGAATCCACAAATGAAGGGGAAGATTACTCTGCATCAGAGAGGGTTTTTTTATGAGCCATCTAGCTTCGAAACTCCCAATAAATATGAATATTGAATATGGGGAGTCTAAGAAACAACTCTACAAATCATAGAACTATATTTTGAGCAGTTTGAAGTGTTTGCAATTTTTGGAAATGTAGTTTCAGAATGGTTTGATGAAAGAAGTGTAGAATGTATTTTGATTGATTATTTGAGGAGAAACTTTCAGAACACATTCCCATGCCGGTATCAACTAACAGTTATGAAGTATATCATTGGCACACGTTTCAAGCAGAGATTCATGATTGTATAAATAATTTGAGGAATATATCCAGTACATATTGTTGTAGACATGTAGAGTCTGGTTTCTAGATTGAATAGATAGATTGAGAAATAAGAATATGAAATGATCGATTACAACAAAGTGGAAGAAGTCTTTAGAAGACTAAAGTCAGAGATAAGTCAACATTGTGTGCATTTGAGTAGTAGAATCATCGAAAATTTTATCAACAGAGATGGATTCATGAGATATTTGGTAGATACATAAGACATGAGTTAGAGAAGATGAAAAATAGTGGATGAAATCATATTGATAGATGGAATTATTTAGTCATAGAAAAGAAATTAGTGAAAGGAACAATAAAATAGGGGAAGATAAATTGCTAGAGGAAGCCATACTATCAAAGGGAAATTGTTGAAAAATATGGTCATTGATGCCTAAGCAGTGAACATGACAAGCTATGAAATCAGGTAAATTTGAATTTTTTTTATATATGTCAGTGAATTACAAGAGGAAGCACCAATAGACAAAGATAACTAGAAGAGAGGAAAGAATGTATGTACAATAATCCCCAGATTTCTCTACATGACATCTTGCAGAGAAGTCAAGGGGAGAGAAATCATCAGAATCAGTTACCCTTATCCCAAAGGGGAAGATAAGAAACAAAAGTAGAAGAGAAAAGATCAGAAGCATGAATATAGGGGGAGGGAATGAAGAGAAAGAAATATTTTTCATAGAAGGTATATCGGGAGGGGGATTTACCCTTTTATCAAAGGGGATAAAGAGAAATATCAGAAGAGAAAGAACATAAGGATGAATACAAGGGTATCAAAACAAAAGAGAGATACCATTTTCCATTGATGTCAAAGGGGCAGAGAAAAACATGAGGAGAGAAACATTGATGAGGAACGATGGTCACAGGGAGGGAATGAGTGTTGGATTATGAGTCTTTCCATAAATGTTTGGAGTATGAGTGTTTCCATCAATTCCAAAGGGGGAGATTGTTGGAAAGTTATTTGTCATTGATATCAACTCTAGAAGAATTATATAAGCATTGATCTCAACCATAGAGGATGCATGTTAACCCCAGAAGAAGCCTCTATAATTAATGGGTGTGTTTGGATAAGTATCCAAAGTGGTCCCCTTATGGTGTAAATTTAAGCATATCCCTTACGGGAATATTCTTTGAAGAAGCCTACAAGAAACCCTATAGGTGTGGTCATGAGGCCCGAAGTTGACTGAGGAAAATGAGGTTGAAGACTTCGGGTGTATACAAAACACTCATACATGGATAGTCCTTGTCATTTTGTTTCCAGCGGTATGTGGTATGCCACATAGTTCCTAAAAATTAAGGAGTTATGCCCTCTTAAAGTTGGAAGCCTCGAAGAATGCATAAGAAGCCCCTAAACAATTACAATTCTTAATTAAAGGGTAAAGTGGTTGTAACAAGAAAGTAAAGTTTGATCCTATAATTAAGGAAAGAATTTACTTTGAAAAAGTATGTATACACATCAAGAAGTCTCTCATAAACATATTCACACATACATTCTATTGGATATCGTTTAGTGAGGAAGTGATCTTTTGGTAAATTCTTTCGTAGCATTTATTTGGCAGCGAAGTTTTGGTAGTGAATTTTTGGGTGCCAAAACTTTTTGTAGCCAAAACTTTTGGTAGAGAAGTTCTTTCCGCAAAGTTTGAGTAAAGGTATGTTTTTTATGTGTTAGTTTGAGGCTTGCTTCATGGATGATATGGCACATCCTTAAGGTATGTATTGGATTCCTTTTTGGTACATGATTCCATATGGTTAAGGTTCATTGATACATGCTTGATACATGCCCTTGGTACTTGGTTTATGAATGTTATGGTTCATTATTAGATCCATCTCTTTGTGATATTGGAATATATTGGAGGCATATACTTGGTATATGATCTTGGTTGTTATGATGCATGCTTAAGTCATATTGTTGAGACATTGGCACATCTTGGATACATGGTACATGGTTGATGTATATGGTATTGTATATGTTAATGTACATGGTTGATGTACATGGTAAGGTACAAGTTGATGTACATGGTATGGTACAGGTTGTGGTACATGGTTGATG
>JASDQU010308885.1:169022-189708 GCA_032191745.1 Picea mariana | reverse complement strand
CATTCACATATATGAGAAACACAGAGACAGATATTTCCCGAGGAAACCCATGCAGGGTAAAAACCTCTTTTTCTTTATATGATAAGTAATAGTTACATTCTTTACAGTATCATACATTTGAGCACCGACTCATAATGAGGCTACAACCTCAATTTTGCAAGCTGCAACTTGCAGAGAGCACCAACTCTCTATTTTCTCTAGCACCCACTAGAAGGAAGCACCAACTCCCTCATTTCTCTAGCACCAACTAGAAGGAAGCACCAACTCCCTGGTTTATCTAGCACCAACTAGAAGGAAGCACCAACTCCCTGTGTTCAAGCACCCACTTGACACCAATCCTCCCTAGCTCCTCCCAACCACCCTAAAATATAAATCTTTGCTACTGAAACTTATTACAATGATATGATGTTCAACAATGTCTTACCAGCCTCATCATTGTTCTGCTGCATTTCGTTTCTTTGTCTGCCTCATTGCCTTTCTGCACACATCTCTTGCGCTGTCTGTTCTTCAGCTTTTTATGCTCTATGCACCATGTCCATTCACTTGCACAGTTCCTCTTCTATGCTATTCAGCTGCTGCACTTTGATCCTTTTTCACACATGAATCACCTTCACCAACAACAACCACAACAAACTCCAACAGCAACAGCCACATAATCTCTTCTCTATACCATGTATTTATAGCTTCTGTGCACCTTGTGCATGCAATGTTCGCAATGCCTCTGCATGCTGACTTCGCGTCGTTATCCTCCACCTCTCGAGTTCTCTGTCTGATCATCATCATGACTCTTCAGCTTCTCTGGTGGTCCACCCTGCGTGTCCAGCATCACTATATGTTATACTGAGATTCCTCAGCCTCTCTGGCAGTTTGAGACTCTTCGTCTTCTCTGTGATAGTCGAACTCACCTTCTCTATTTCAGTTACAGGCCTCAATGCTCATCAGCTGTCAATCGCCTCCATGAACATCTTCATTCCTCTTAGATACTCTTCACCTCCTCTGTCAGTCATCCCGAAGTGTCTTCGCATTCTCTGGTAGAAACCCTCAATGGTTTCTAGCAGTTTCATTGTGTCGTGCAACAATAGCCCTCAGATCTCCTTCAGGTTAATCTACACCGCTGGATGAGATTTATTAATTTTGCCTTTAAATCGGGTTTCGTCATTTCATCATTCCTGTTGCATTGTGTTCTTGCCTCTCCAAGTCGCAATCCCCGAAACTCCGATATGGAGTTACATCAACGGTCCAAATCCAAGCTTGATTTAATGCCTATGATTGAATCGCCATATCGCATATCGCAATTTCATCATTCTTGTTGCCTTGTTTTCTATTCCTCTTGATGTCTCAATCTACGAAAATCCGATATGGAGTTATGTCAACGGTCTAGATCTGATCTCTATTCAACGACTGCGATTAAATCGTGAATTCGCATATCGCAAAATCGGGATTCCTGATGTCAATGTTCTTTCACAATTTCAACACTCGATCCTTGAAACTCCGACGTGGTGTCCATTTGCTGATGTCACACGTGGATTGACACGTGTTGAATACTGCCATGTGTCACTCTGATTCGTGACTTACATGTGCCTGAAATGTTGAATCAGTCTGACACTTGTCATTATCTGATTGTGCCACGTGTTCCTAGTTGATGTGGTCTGCTGACATGAGTCGGGTCGACGGTCTAGATCACATCTTGATCTGACAGTTCAGGTTCAGTTGGGATTTCACACATTGCGATTTCAGGATTCTTTATGTCAATATTCTTTGACATCTCCAACTCTCGATCCTCGAAACTCCGATAGGGAGTCGGATCAACGGTCCACATAATCTCCTGAGATGGATGGTCCTCCTGCTTTCGGGATTTGTGAGCCCTCCAACTGAGCTTGTGGTCCACGTGACCTCCCCCTATATGACCGCAGCCAAACCTACTCATCGGGGTTTCGTACTTTCCAATGTCGAAACATGTATGTCCTCAGGATTCGTGATCCCTCGAATCCTGACGTGCTCTTTACGCACTATCTCTCCTGGCTAGTCTCCTGGCCCATATGAACATTATCCCCGTGACCGCAGTCTTACCACTTATTGGGGTTTCGATCTTTTCAATGCCGCAATGCATTGGCTCATAGGATTCTCGATATGTGAAACCCCGATGAGTCAACCCTCCTTTCGAGATTTCACCTTGGCTTTTCCCGATGGTAAACCTCGTGTTGCTCCTGTCTGATCTGACGGCTGACGGGATTTCTGAATGAGATCCAATGGCTCTCGATCTCTCCCTTCTATGCTTTGCACACTTTCCTCCCATCCTTGGGAGAATTACTAGTTCTCAATGGCCTCGACCTTTGTCTTCCTTCTCCTCTGTGAACTCCTGTATCTTGAGCTTTGTTGTGTGCGTTCTCCTCGACGTTGTTCCTCCTGAGCTTTCACTTCCGAATCCCCAAGGGATTCTTGGACTTCTGCACCTCTACAGAGTCTTCACATGCACACTCAGTGCTGTCTCTCCTGAGCTTCTCACACGCTCAGATCCCTAAGGTATTTTATCCTTCTTATCCTACCATCTTCACTATTGTACTTGCCATTAGTGACAAGCATACGCTACTTGTTAAACATTTGCCAACACGAGAAATATGTTGATAAATATTTTGTGAGAACATTTGATAGAATGAAAGCCTAAATTAGGGATCTTGAGCTCCAATTAATTGAGGCAATCATCTCGCATGTGACAGATCTTCCTAAAGGTGGTGAACTCTGGTTAAAAAATAAGAGAATTCAAGGCAGAGTCTAGAAGGGTTTCCTCAAAGATCTAGAATGAGAAATAGACTGGAAGAAAGGTATGTCTACCTATGCATTTAAAAATAAATGGTGCGACATGTTGTTATTTTACAAAAGTATGTATTTTATTACCATCTAATATTACTCATAAATTTTGTGAAATATTACTACTTGGGCATGTCCTTTTATTTGAGGACTAGTTTAAAGAAAATGGTTTTCACAATACAATGTAATCCTAGGAATATATAAGGTAGTCTGTTTCATTTTGGATTGATTAAAATGTTAGTGGAGGCTATACTACATGAGAAAAATGATGATTGGAAACAATTCCTTATTCGTAACCATTACATTAAATCCCTAGAACAACATGTGACAAAAGGTTCAAGGAGAAAAATTACTAAGAATATAATCTCATATATAAAAATGAGAGTTTCCAAGTTAGAAATATTAGGAAAAAAGCAAGAAAGTCTTGAAGTACCCGAGCTAGAAGATGAAGAATTGGAACATGCAGAGACAAAGAAGACCACTTAAGTCAAGGAGGTAATAGAACCCAAGAAGAGGAAAATCAAAACATCAAAGAGTATAACATTAAATAAATAGAGCATAGAGTAGAAGGCAGAAGAAGAAGTCATGGATTCGAACCCTAAAAATCAAAAATCAAGAGGAAGACCTTGGGTAAGCATAACAAAGGGAGCCAATAAAGTACAGAGTAGTGAATTGAAATTTGGAGATGAGAATTCAAAGTCTCGAGAATTAGGAATCAGAGAAGAATTAGTCCAAAACAAGAAAAGGAAAATATAATTCATCTTGCGAAGAACAACAAAGAGTATTCAACAAAAGAATTAGTAACAGAGAAGCATGAAAGTAGTGAAGTCTAGGAGAAAGAAATTATTCAACTTGAAGACTCTGACAAAAGTATCCAGATAGCAAGAGGAAGAGAACTTCACACAAAAATATCAAGTTTGATATATTTTCCAGTCCATCACTTAGTTTTCATTTACCTACTTATCACTCAAAGGAATTAGACATACAATTTAATCAATTTGAGACTGATTATGAAGTTCATGATGCCCCTGAGATTGACAAAGAACTAGAAATTGTACCTGTTTATACTTGTAAGAAAGAAAGGTGAGTTGGAAAAATTAGAAAGTTAAAGAAACAATTCAAGAAGCTAACACTTCTTGAAAATCATATTAAGTTAGAAAACTCATCCTTGAAAGCCAATATTGTCGAGTTGCAAAACGATAAAGAACAACTATAATCTCAAAAGAAGTTGCTAGAAAATAAAGCCACAAAATGGTATATGCAGAGCAGTCTAAGCATAATTAATATAAAACGATTGAGAACCAAGTTGGATAAGGTAAGAAGTGGATAGAGACAAGCCTTAGTCTTGGACATTTTGATAGAGGCCTCAAATAAAACTTAAGGAGGAAGGGGTCAAAAATTTTGAAATTTTATTAAATGGAATAGAGAGTTATTTTTTGTTGTTGCGTGAGGACATGCAACATCTTCTGTGTGGGGGAGATGTTGATTCCTCAAAACTGAATCACTTTGTCACATTTCTATCTTATACTTCCTTTTAAGATCCTTTATCTATGCCTCAATTATATTCCATTTCACTTCTTTTTTCCACAAAAACATAATGAGCTACATAAATTATGGATTGAAGAAGGTTAGAGGTAGTTTGTCCATTCTTATATTTAATTCCATTCTTCATAGTACATAGTTATTTAAATAACTATTATTGTAATGCGTATCTACAAAATCTTTCGATTATGTAGCCACACATAATAAAATTATGTACCATGTTTACTAAGACACGTTTCTGTTGAAAATTTGTTCATCCAAAGGGATGTGATCATCCTTGGATTGAACCATGATATTTGGTAGGCATCAAAATGTTCCATGAAGCTCATCCACCTGTCAACATAGCACATGGATCTTCCTGGTTGGAGAAGATGGAGAGTCAAACTTATTGATCAACACAGACATATGGAAGAATGCACAAACCTATATTTCATTAGAACATAGCACACAAAGGGAACGCGATTGTATCCGATGAATTCATGCATTCTATCATGAGTTTATCTAATAAGTGGGTGATCAAGTTAAATCCAAAAATCCATGAAAGATCCAGATCTGATTTGGTAATCTATGCATATGTAATTAGATACATAATTTTTTAGATATATGTATAATTTAGATTTGAGTGATATTGTTTCTATTGTATGAATATGAGTGATTAGATCCTTAGAAGTACACTCATCATTACTCTTTGTTATCGAATTGTTGTAAACTCATTTGCTTATTAATATAAAGTTTCTGGTTACTATTCATTTACATGAGTTATTAATTCCATATTTCTAAAAGTTTAGTCTTATATGATTTCGTAAAATAGTGTTCCCCGAGCCACGAGGAGCACATTATTCATTTTCTTAAGAATTATTGGTATTTTGTTTTCATTTATGCAGTTGTGTGATTTATCAATTCTGTCGTTTCCTTTCTGCAACTTATTTTATTTTTGCTTACACAAAAGTAACTAATATAGCAACCATCAACTACATAATTGAGTGTTGTGATTAGGAGGAAATCTCATGGTGTTAAGTGATTGAAGGAATGTTATAATAGTCCAGTAGATTGGTGGTTTTACACATTATAATTATTTTTGTGTTCTTATCACTTTGTTTTTACATTGTTAAGAATTTCTCTTTTCTTTCTGCAACTACAAATAACTCTATTTATGCAACTAATATAGTGAAGAGTTTTTCCTTATGAATGATTAGATAAATTAGAACTAGTGCCTACATATATTTTGCATTTCACTTCATCAGTTTACGATCCTTAGGTCGATAATTCAGTGTAACAAAGTTCATATAATTGGACCGACTGACAATTCCCTGTATGTGTGTATGTTTATTCCAGGGTGCATGTGGTATGAGGCTAGTGAGACTATAAGTTGTCGCCTATGAGACAAGTCTTGTATTTTGTAATTCACATTGTCATAATTAATAAAAAAAAATACATCACTGCTACAAACCTTAGGATGAAAAGAGTATGGGGGGATATGACTCCATGGGATGGAAAGGGGGCTTAAAGGGATTATGAGAAGGGGTTCATATTAGAGGGATAAGCCTAAGAAATATAATAATATATCCTAAAATTCCAAGCCTAAAGTTTTTCATGCTTATGTTTTTATCCTAAGTCTTGGAGGATGGATGGATTCTTAAGAGAGAGAAAGAGGTTACTCTTTTACCACTTGTCATGATGTTTGCATGCATACTTAAGTTGGAGGATTAATGTGTTTTGGGACCTTCAATCATTCATTCAAAATGCCGCTGGTTTGGAGTTTGAGAGTAAGTTACCTATTGTGAGATGAACTAGAAAAAGGGTGGAGTTGAAAGATGTTAGAGAGGATACCCTGTAAATTCTTGGTGGTTTGGGTTGTGAAGAAGTAGGTTGTTAGGAATATGTAGAGATTCTTCCAGGTGGGATAACTTTCTTGGATAGTTATCCCTTTGTGTTGGTTTAGTGGATATCCTACGAGATCCTTGAGAGAAATAGTGTGTTCCAATTTCCACAAAGATTTGATACTTCCTATTCAACATGTTGTTAAATCCCTATATGGGAAGTGGCATAGCTGAAGAACTATAGAGTAATGAAGGGGTGCACTTTCTAGGGTGGGACAGGTTGAGTGGAATGAGAGGCTATGAGTTGGAAGTATTGTTGGGGTTAGTTCCCTTGGAATTTCCTTGCTGAGTGTTATTTGACATTAGTGGGACTGGTGAGAGTGCCTTTTCCCTGGTGGAATCATAGCCTTAGATCAGGAGTGACCTAGTATTGAGAATTGGAACAATAGTGTCTACAGTTGGGAGGAACATCAGAGGTTTCTAGCTAGTTGGTGCTTACATTAAACATAATTTCCTTAGTTATGTTCTTCATTTTTTTTTCTAATCCATGTATGCAATGTCTTAATTTACGCTACGTTTAATGAATTGTGTGAATATTTCATGAATAAATGATTGAAATGTTTTAATATTCCTGCAGATGTTATGAGGAAAATCTCTCTATGGCTAGGGGAAACCCAAAATAGACGGAACGACACCCATAAATAAAATATAATCTCAAGTATGCAATATAAATTAAATGCTAACAAGAGAAGGCTAGAAGCCTACCTCATCCAGACTTCCTAAGAGGACCATTGTTGAGCACATGAACCAAAGATTTATACCTGAAACTTGTATTCAACAACCAATATATGAAATCATGTGGTAATGATATATAATGTTAGCATATAAATGAGCATAATCCATTGACATACATAAAAAATATGCCCATGGAAAGAAATACAAATATTTGCAAGATATCAATTGGACGAGAAAAGAGTATTTCTATATCAACAAAAGTACATAGGTTAAAAACTTATGTAACGAAACATATCGGAACCAAGAAGCCAAGTCCCTCCAGCTAGGCCTCCACCACTTCAATCCTCCACAAAGACAGGCTCACATGTAGGATTCGATGAGGTTCTCCATCACACGATAGGAATATATTAGGGGCTAAACACAAAAGTTAATACTTTCAAGGACAAAGGGATGCAGATTCAATTGAGGTAAAAGTTCTCTAGAGTGTCTTTTCTCTCAATGATGAATTGTGTATCAAAATTATCTTAAAGGCTTGGATATGGCTCAATTTATAGCATCCATATGGAATTGAATGGTCGATTTAGAGCATTTCCAGTATACAGAAGGTCAAGGATCATAGATCATGTGACAAGGAACGAAAACCCGACACATTTTTTATTTTTTGAGCGCCAAACCCGATGTATGCAGGTTGTAATAGAGAAGCTCGTGTACGTACATGCACTACATAACTGGGAGGTTACATACATGTATAAAAATATGAATTTTAAGCTTTGGAGTGGACACAAGAAAGGGGAAATGAATTCTTCATATGTAAATGGAAGGTCATCCAATCAAGATGCATGGAGTGTGGAAAAATATGCTATAATAGATGCCCCCTAATGTGTGAGGTCGGAGGAGTATTTGTGATGGTCGAAATACATTATAATTCCTAGAACTAGATTAA
The DNA here is from genome assembly GCA_032191745.1 of Picea mariana. NCBI lineage: Eukaryota > Viridiplantae > Streptophyta > Pinopsida > Pinales > Pinaceae > Picea > Picea mariana. Next base: position 181,860 of record JASDQU010308885.1, on the reverse strand, counting down.
TGAAGACTCAACTGGAAGTAATAGTTGCTCATGAGAATATTACAATCCATATGGATATATATCAAATAGTTGTTTATGCTCATGAATAGGAAATACGAACTGGACATATTCCATAGGTTATCATAGTCACGAACAAGACACAATGGAGTATAGTATCAAAATCAACTGAAGATATATGTATACAATAGAGTAAAATCTAATCTTCCATTATCACTGAAGTCATATAGGTACTGATCCAATCAAAGACAACAACAAATATGGTGTGTTTCTACTGTAAACTGGAGGTCTTCTACAATATCCGTCGAATGTGAAAGTCTACATTATGTGAATAGACAAGTTGAATTCGAACATAATGAGACTTTGTTTGACTACCAATCATTAAGATATACCATTGAAAAACACAAGACAACCCACCGATAATGAAAGTGGGTGTCAAGGAACCAAGTACATTCAAGAAGTGTGAATAAGGGTGTTGAGGTTGAACACTTGAAGAATCCATGGACTAGGAGACATTAATGTATTCCTAATTATCGATGGCGAGAGAACCTGCGACTAATGACTGCAAGCCTCTAGGTACTCAAAGGACTCTAGATCTTGATTTTAGAATAGATGAGTTGAAGTCAATAGAAGGAGACCCACTGAAAGGAGAGCATTAAGGCATCTTTGATCATCCAACATGAGGTACAAAGAAATATCTTGATAATTATGAGGCGCTCAAATGAATAGGATTTTCATGAACCAATGACCATGTGCATCTCTTACATGCACCAGATGTAAGTAGTGCATGAAATAGACCCTATGAATATTATCCAATGAGTAAAACTTCCGACAAAGGCGAGGAAACCACCAATAGGTATAATGGAATCCAAGACACTAGACAAATCCCAACGTGTGAATAGATTTCTTTCCGTCGAACACAAGGGAAACCCCCTAGTCAACGACCAATGAGGATATGTCATATGATGGGTTCAACGTTAACTACCAATGATCAAAGTATGTCTAGGGTGCAAGGTAGGAAAATAAATTCATGTGATTATGAGATACAGTGAGGGCATGGTCGACATGGAAAGTCAAGGGTTCTGAGAAATGGTCGACACATTATTTATATTTCCTTTTAACAAGAGCATGGGACATGTGGATAACTCATGCATAATAGAATTAACACTGATCATGGAAAAAAAAATTCGACATAGGAGTCATCAACAAACTCTCAATAGGGACTGGAAGAATAACCATTTAGAGGAGTAAAATCTAAGTAATGAGCTCATCTTCATGAGGTCATGATAAACCAAAACCTTGGATGAAAATGGACTCAAGAGTTTGTTCTATGTTCAAAGGAGACACGACTGCTACCAATAGAAGATAATATTCTTCTCCCACCTATTGTTTTTTGGGTTTTTTCATAACCAAATAAATTCTATGATACAGGATAGGAAACGAGTTTTGTGAATAAGAAACTAGTTCAAAGAAATGGAACACACCTATGCTCAATGCAGGGAAGTTCATGCGGGACATGGACATTTAGGGGGATGTTTCTTCTACCGATAAAGGATGTCAATATGTAAAGTATATATGAAAGGCACTGCTTGGCTAGTGATGATATTTTTTGGGGAAAAATGGCTTATAACGAGAAAGTGGGAGCCGACAATAGGCTAAAAAATGCAAGCAGGATAATAGGATGCAATTAAAACTTAACTCAGAAATGTCCTTTTTCATAGATTTAGTCCCCTAGGTCTAAAAAGGTATAAAATAATACCTAGGATAACTCTTCTAGTCAATGGTGACTAGAGTATTAACTTTTCATAAGTATTCTACTTGGTCCGGAAAAGGGTTAAACTTATACCAAAGTGACGTCATTTCAAAACCATTTAACAAGTGTGAAAGAGACAAGTTCAATCGACAATATTTTCATTTTTTGGAGTCTGAAAAGAGATTAACTAAGACTCTAGGATGTTTTTCTAAGAAACATATCATGGGGGAGACCAAGGCTCCCATGTAGGACTTCTCTCGAAATCTAGTAACTCACTAGTCGTTGACACAAGCTTGGGAGAACACAAAAATTGCCAAGATGAGGAGGATAAAATACTTGTAGAGGATCCTTCATCTACAGCATATCGATGAACACCTGTTATCTAGAAGGGTGCACAAGAAGGAAGGAGAGGATCTATAAGATCCTACCAATCAAAGGAAACCATCCTAGGACTTGGAGGAAGCATACTCAGAGAGTGTGGATTGGTCCCTTGTTCAAAAGGTGCATAACTAGAAATGTTGAGGATATGGTTAAAAGATGCATCACCCCCCAAAAGAAGAGTGGGATTGACTGAGGATTGCATCAACAATGTCACTTCTTGATAATTTTCACTCTCCAAGAGAAGAGTGGGATCGAACGAAGATTGCATCAGAATGACCAATTCTTCAATCGTTGGTTGAATAGGAAGAGAGACAACATGATCAACAGATGCATCACTCCCAAAAACATGCGTGGTCGGACACAGATTGCATTGAAACGAATTTTGGTTGAACAATATGTGAGACAAAATGGTCAAGAGATGCATCACTCTCAAAAACATGAGTGGTGTCAGCCAAAGACTACATCGACATGATTTTTGGTTGAACATGATGCGAGATAACATGGTCAAGAGATGCATCAGCCCCCAAAAGAATAGTGGTGTCAATCGAATATTTCATTGATATGACCAATGTATCAACAATATAAGGATTAGAATGTTGGGAAACCAAAGATGACATAGAACCGGAAGGGCCACTAGACAAGGACCTGTTGACGGGCAAAATTGACCGTCCGTTAACTGAGAGAGTGGAACCGGTCTGGGGTTGTCTAATAACCCAAGCCATTTGGAATGAACCACCCTGATGGTTTAGCGGCTCCGTTGGCCGATCTAAGGTCCTAGGAAAACCAAAGAGAAAACTAATCTAAACTAACTATTCTAACTAAAACTAAACAAACTAAACTAACTAAAACTAAATAAAACAAACTAAACTAACTAACAATAAATAAAATGAACTAATACTAACTAATCTAATTAAAATTAACTATTAAACAAACAAACTAATCTACTATCTATATATATACAAACTACTAACTAATATTATACTAACTACTATCGAAAATATAACTTATTCACAAATATACAATATCTACAAAATACAGATTTAAATAAAACCTAGAAAACTCATTTGCAATCTGCCTTAAGACAGAGAAAGATATTTTTGTTGATTTTATGATTTTATGAACAAGAAATAAAACTTACTGAAATTAAACGATCTAATATATTAATTACAAATATATCTAACTAAAATACTAACAAATATACTAGACAAAGAAACAACAAACAGACCTGGAAATGCTCCAGATTTGTCTTGTGTCGGATGACTTCGAAGTTGGTCGGAGGAAGGAAACTCACACCGAATGATCCAGAAGATTCTCGTAAACGATAGGTTGCACTGCTCTTTGAGTTGTTTACAAGACAAATAAGACATAAAAAATCATAACAATTATATGATTTATAAATCTTTGCAATAAGGGAAACCTGTTATGCAAAAACTTATACTTAATAATTCAACTTATGAAGAAGAGAAATCTGTCATTCACAAACTGAGTCAAGCAATTGCTATGTTTTTTATATACTAGGAAGAAATTAGATATGGATTATATTGATTAAATTATATCATTTGCAAAAGACTAAGATAGCTAAAGTAGTCATTAACCAAATGCAAATTGATACACATAAACATAAAACAAAATATTGATATTATGAGAAGCTAAAGCTGTAGAGGAATATCAAATTCTGTCTCAGTCTGTATTAAAATTACATATCCTTGTTATCCCACGAATGAGGATGGTATTATTAAAAAAATAATAGGTATTTATAAGTTTCTCCACAAGGTAAAACCTCCCTGTGGAAGTTAAAACTGTTTTACAAAAATCTGGGAAGATCTCCCAATGTTCAACTAAACTAGGAAATTAAAAATGCAAGTAAAATATTTCAAACATCCTCTAACTGTTCATCAAATCCAATGCAATTTCGAATTCACCTGTAATAGACCAAAAATAACGAGTTAGAGAGATATTTTATTAACAAAACAATAAAAATCTAATTCTACAGACTTAGCTACAGAATCATCTGATTCTGTAGCTAGTCTAAAATAGTATACAGAATCGGAATTAAAATCAAATCGAATCTTTGAATGAGGTTAAATTCAATTGACATAAAATAATTACTTGAGAACGAATCAAAAATGATTTTATCATTTAATATTAAACAGGATCAAAATTGATTCAACCAAACACAGAGATAAGAATACTCTGTTCTTTTGTTACCATAAAATCGGATCTTTCATAATCGAACGGTAACAAGACTGTTTCACATCCAATTGAAACTGATAATGAAACATATCGTACGTGATACGATCTAATCCAACACAACCATTTTCCACTTATTATAGCTGTAATGATATAGCAACAAGATTCAAATCATTTAATCGAATGCAAAGAAAGAACTACTTTGTTTCGATTATTGTTACAAGTCGGGTAAATGAAATCTTATGTAACAGCATCATAATCGTGTCTCAACAAATCGGATGAGATCATTTTGATATTCAATCGAAAACATAACAAATAGAAAACGATTCGTTATACTTTCATTGAACAGAATGATCACGATAACTGTGAACGAATTCAAACCATAACCGACACATAACCAAAAACGTGACAGGATCAATCAAACAGGATTTGTCATAGATTTCAATTATTGATTCTTGCACAGTCAACAGACAGGATCAATTAATTTTGATCACAATCATTTTAATCAAACGAATCGTAATAGAGTTTGACCGATTTATTTTACAAATTTAAAATACAGAGCATCAGTTATAATCTGAAATCGATTCATAAAACGAATTTGCCAACTTAGAACAAAAACGAATCGATTTAGCTAAGAATTTTCACCCAATTGTTATGATTCGGATTCATTTCCAATTCGAGCGCAGATGTCATTTGAGCATATTGTTTTCATCAAAGAAACAAGATCAATTAACTTGGAATCAATCAAATATAGAATAGCATCGTAACAGGTATCCTCCCGAAACATTTACTATTTATGTCATACCAATGGTAATGAATTCGAATCCGAACAAAATCGTAACAATCAAACTCAATCAAACCGTTTATCAACTATAGCACACGGATCATAAACAAATCCAATCTGAGCATGATACAAACCAAATCATTCGAAGACAAACTGTTAATTTTGTCACCTTAACAAGGTAAGTTAATCAATCAAATTCAAGCAAAGATCACTCAAATCCAATCACAATCTATTGATTGCTAAACTGGGAATAACCATATCATATATTGAATCAAAATTTGTTTTATTCAAAGCCAGTCCATATATAGAATGCATGCAATGTAACAGATCCATTCAATGATGTGAACAAAGTTGTTTGAAACTGAAATCAAATTGTTATATAAACCTAGATTATTTACAAAACGATATCAAATTTTTCATACCTGTGTAGCGACGAGGCTGCTCAATTATGCCAGCTTGGATTTTACAACAGCCGTGGCTGATTCCACATGTTTAAACAAGATGGAGTCTATCATCTTTTCTTTCTTATATGTCGCTTGTAGCTTGGCCTTTTGACTGGTCAGGGCTACAATCTGGTCCTCTAGTGACTGAATCTTTGACTGGAGTATTGGGACATCATTATAATATCGCTCCAACCACGAATTGCATTGATCACAGGGTGACACTATAGGTTTAGACAGAGCAGGAGAGGGTTTGGGAAAATGACCAAGGGTTTCACAAGGCAACTTAATGCCTAGGTAGTTAGGGTCGTCCTTTAGGCAGGGGGGTAGGTTTGATACAAATTCATACGAGGGTTCGGCACACAAACCTTGCAAATAGGGATATTCGCTAGCCAAGAAACGCTCTATTTCCAAATTGGAGTCCTCACTCAACATGATAGGGTTAAGCTCGACAGGGGGTTTTGTCTTATTCCTTGCATTCCTTTTCCCTTTGGCATTTGCAGTGAGGTTCAGCTTGGGCTTCTTTGTCATAGGCTTAACAGTCTCAACACTCTTAGTCACAGTGTGGGGTAGGTTGATAGGAGGGTCGACCGAGGGGTTAGGTAGTAAGACATGGTAGGGCACCGAGGGAACAACCTTGACCTCGCTCACCATAGGTTTGTCAACCTGTGTAGGGTTCGGATCCTCAAAACCATTCCGAGAAATGAAATTGATCCAACTATCCTCGTGCAAACTCAAATGACAGACAAGGATGAGCTTGATAAGCCCATAATGAAAAAGGATACTATCAGCCTGGCTTCTTTTGTACTTCTTTGACATTTTAAACAGGCTTCGATGAAAATAATAGGGCATATTGAGAGAGTATCCCATAAAAACCATAAGAAAACGCAGGTGGTGGAAGAACACAAGCCCGTAGAAACCTTCGCAGGTCACAAACTGCTTGATTATCATTAATAAATCATGCCAATGTTGTTTGAGCATAGTTATGGGCATACCTCTATCACAGGAGGTAATTTTGCATGACTGGAAGAGCAGTGTCCATGGGACTTCCTCGACTTTGCAATTCTTGGACCATCGTTGTCCAGTGGCGGGCAAACCCGTAGCAAGACTGATGAACTATTCATCAATTTCCAATTGTATATCGCCGACCTTGGCTCGACAGCCATCGAAGGTCATGGAAAACTGTCGAGCCACGCAAAGGTTAAAACCCTCGAAACGCTCCACAAAGGTAAGACACCCATTGTCTGCCAAATCTTGGCGAGCATTATCAAACATTAACAGAGCTTGGCTCCCATTAGGTTCAAATCGGACAACTGGTGCCATGAATCGAGCACATGGTAAGGAAAGGGTTTGAATTCCCCAACACACACAGTAACAGAGCTACCCGAACCAAGAGCAATGAACGAGCAAAAGGGGTAAGCATTAATGGAAGCATGCGAAGGTGGTGGAGTTATTCACTGCCATGCATAACATTCATTATCCAAGTACAACCGCCACATTTCATAGCTGTTCATTCCAAAATAATAGTTCAACCATCAACTTATGTGTACAACCAATCAAATGTAATGTTCATATCAATACGCACCAACACTATGCCATAGTGTTCAAAACTTTCGACGTATAGATCATACCAAAATCATTATGCGCCAAGGTATATAATCAAAAGTTCAATCAAAGTGCCAAAACGAATTCATATAGTTGACAAGCCAATAAGTCAAGAAAATATTATCATAAGGATTAGATCATATATATATAGACAAAAATAAATCATAACCCCTATGCAATTCATAGAATCAATGATTAGGCAAGTCATAAAAAGTATAAATCCATATGCTCAATGCCTCACAAACTTAATAAAATCAAGTTATGCAATCAATATAAAATGTCCAATGAGCATAGTCCAAAACTCCTTTCAACCACATAACGATAAACAAAAGGTAAGTGTGGTAGAAATATCGATAAAAAGATCATGACAGTTCAGATAGTGATCGAAATGTGACTTCGAAAGGAAAAGTTTTCATGCTTACAGTTGTGAAAACTTAATGAAGACAAATTTGCAAATGTCACAATAAATGAAAGTGTCGTCTATTTGAAAAATGCGACGAAAAACTTGATGTTCGCAAGACATAGGTGTAGGCAGCTTATAGGATCATAAAAAAAAAATTGATTTGGTTGCCAACAGGACCACACTTCACATACCAGCGTAATAGAATGACACAGACGAGTTAGGTGACCTCCTTTGAAAAATATACAAAGGAACTTGGGCATACATACTATACGTATAGTATTCTCAATCGTATCAATTCCCCCAACATGACTTGCAGTGGCTGGTGACATGCTACAAGCATGACTTGCAGAGGCTAGTAGGAGATATCCAACATGAATTATAGAAGCTAGTATAAGATTTCCAGCATGACTTGCATAGGTTGGTGATGTTTGTCAAGTGTGACTAGCAGTAACTAGAGATTTTCCCCCAACATGAATTCCAGTGGTTGGTTTCTTTCCCCCAGCATGACTTGCAGAGGTTGGTGATAGGTCTGCAACATGAATAGCATAGGTTGGTTTCAGGTCTCCAACATGACTAGAATAGGTTAGTTTTAGGTCTCCAACATGACTTGAAAATGTTGGTGACATAATTCCAGTATGACTCACAATGAGTGGACTTATGCTTCCAGCATGACTTGCAACGGTTGGTTGCGACATCTAATACCATGGTCTCGAGAAATATTGGTTTTGAGAGATCAAAAGACAATAAGGGTTCTGGTATACACAATGGACCTTCCTAGAAGTATTATATCCTCCTCCAAACTGATTCATAAATAGTTGTGAGGGCATCATCACCAAGTAATCTTCTTGCGAAGAGAAAGCAACATGACAAGGGTTACTCAGGTGAGAATATATGTTGCCCTCAGACGAAGGAATTATGTGAAAGGGGTTCCCCATAATATAAAATTGACTCCCCCTGGATGAAACACTAGAGTACAGAGGGAGGTTCACCATGAGAAAAGCACCTATAGGAACCAACAGAGTAGAAGAAGGATATATGGATGAGATATAAGAAGTAGAAGGACCTCCCATTTGAGCACTCGATCCTGGAAAAGTGAAGCTAGGATTGGGTCTATAGGAATAAGGATTCCAACCTCCTACGATAGGAGTTGGTTGAGGGATATGACCCCCACCAAATGAAAGATAGAATAAGGAGGCATCATTCCCCCAGACCCAAAACTAGAATTCACATAAGACGATGAAACAAAGGATGACAAGTGTGAAGTCATGTCTAAAATACCAAAATAGAAAGGATTAGAGGCCCAAGGTATTTTTTTAGGACTATTATTCAGTGTACCACTCGAACATACAAAAGGATTCATCCCCATGGGATGATGATAGACCATAGGATATGTAGCGCTAACTAAGGGAGTCATAGAGGCTCCACCAACCATAGCAGTCAAAACTCATGATGTAATACAAAATACTAAGTCCAACTAATAATCAAAGAGAACACTCATAAATAAAGATAAAATCTAATGCACACAAACAAGATATAATGGTTGAAAGGGACCTCCCAAACTAAAGTAGGTATGCCTCACCCAGGAGGGACTTGAGACTCCACAACATTAGAGTGGAGGTATCATAATTAGTTATAAGGACCCGCGTAGGCTTCACAACATGTTTAGTTAGATCCCTCTGGAGATGAAATCCTCAATAAATTCTATGTGTTGTCTAATCCCTGTCTGACTCAAGGTACTTGCAGAATAACCCATGAAAGGAACCTATGCGACTAACTATGTAAAGCAACTAAAGTCACCATGAAATAACCAATGCTCAGGAAAGTAGTCACAAAGTCCGGTCCGCCATATGGGAAGGGTAGAAATTCCTGAAATCTTGAAAGCACCACCTCTCAAGGAGGTAAAGGCACTAGCAAGACCCTCAAATATGAACAAAACCTTAGAAATATGTTTGATGCTAATAAGGTATTAGAGGGATATCTCTGCAACCAGCTTAGCGTGACCTCGTGCTTAACTCTGGTGTGAGTGGAGCCTCATGAAGACACCAATTATATTATTGGTTTCACCACTCCCTGGTTAGACACATACGTTTAAGTTTTATAGCCTTGGAGAATTTTAGTCACAAAATCCTATTCCAAGGCCCTAATTCCTATACTCGTTTATGTACCCTAAAAAATAAAATTGTTTCTAATCAATTTTGATTATTCAATGTTAATTTGAATGGCTTCTTCTTACTCAAGAGGTGTGATCGTGAAACTGATGGTATGGTGACTCAACATAAAAGCATCAAATATAAAAACACTTCTAATGACTAGTCTTGATTTTCAAACATATGGTATGCTTCTAAATGTTGTTACCAAAATGAAATCTCTACAATTTCAATGAAGTGCAGTCTTTCCTAATATGCCAAAACTAATGTAAGGAATCCAAAAGTGCAAATCCCATAAGTAAAATGCAAGAAAACAATATTTTTTTGTATTTTTAGTATAATAGAATGAAAATGAAAGTAATGAATAAATAACCTCTGAGAAAGACCCTACTGCAAGCACCAAGACACAAGTCAATAAGGACACCAAGAGTTAACTACCCAGACCCAAAATGCAAGGACAAAAAAAATAAGGACAAAGATTCTGCCCAATAATTCACCAATAAAGTGGCTTCCTATTACCTTGTAGGCACTTAAAAGTAAGAATAGGGACCCAATAAGTCTCAACAACCAACAAAACTCTCATAGAGAACCCCAAACTGACCTAAAAAGACTAAATATATAGTGTACGCACCATAAAGGAAGACAACTCACATATGTATGTGCCCTTTCAAGGGAAAGCTCACATATGTCAAGGAAGACACTACCTAGGTAAGGGTTAATCGAAGAAACTTAGAATAAGGAAAAGTACAGACTATGAAGCAACATTCGATAGAGAAACTCAGGAAAACATAGAGAAAATAAAGGAGGAAAACACCCAATACCCCAAAAAGGAGATCTCCCCAATGGAGTCACCAATTCTGTTACAAGAAAAATATATCTATGGCTAGGATAAAACCACAATATACAAAATGACACCCATAAATAAAATCTAATATCAAGTATTGTATATAATGAAATTATAACAAGAGAAGGCTAGAATCCTACCTCATCCGGACGCCCGAAGAAGACCATCGTTGGGCACACATCCCAAATATTTATACCTACAACTTGTATTCAACAACCAAGACACACAAGCATGTGGTAATAATATATAATGTTAGCATATAAATGAGCATAATCCATTAACATGCCTAAAAAATAAACCCATGTAAATAAATACAAATATTTTCAAGATATCAATTGGATGAGAAAAGAGTATTTCTATTAATGTAATCAACAAAAGTACATAGGTAACCAAATTTTGTAACAACACATATCGGAATTGAGAAATTAAGTCCCTCCAGTTGCGCCTCCACCAATTCAATCCTCCAAAAAGGCAATCTCACATGTAGGATTCAATGAGGTTCTCCATCACAATATAGGAAGAGCTTGGGGGCTAAACACAAAAGTTTAAACTTTCAAGGACAAAGGTATGTAGACTCAATTGAGGTGAAATTTCTCCAGAGTGTCTTTTTTCTCAATGATGAATTATGTATCAAAATTATCTTCAAATATTGTATATGTCTCAATTTATATTCTCCAAGTGGAATTGAAGAGTTGAGTTAGAGCATTTCCAGTATATGGAAGGTCAAGGATCATAGATCTCATCACATGGCACAAAAATCCGACAATTTTTTTTTTATTTTTTGAGCACTAAACCCGATGTATGTGTGATGTAATGTATAATATAATGTACAAACACATGTAGAATAACTGGGAGGTCATGTACATGTATAAAAATATGAATTTTAAGCTATGGAGTGCACCAAAAAATGGGAAATGAAGTCTGTAGAGTGATATGGAAGGCCATCCAAGCAAGATGCATGGAGTGTGGAAAAATATTCTATAACAGTAGATGAATGCTACATGGTTTATTTGCTTGTTGGACTATATGTATGCAAGGAAGAATTATACAACAATGTTTATAGAGTCTGACGGTCTTAGTTGTGTAAGCTATCAGAGATAAATTTTGTGTGGTGTGCCTCAGCTTAGGCTAGGGACACTACATTGTGGTATCAGAGCCATGTTGGGTGTATTTTATGATAGTATCAAAGGAATGTTTTAGTGACAATTCCCAGGCCGGGTCCTGTGGAAATTACATTTTGGTATGACAATGACGATTTACAACACTCGAGTTGTATGGGCCAAGGACAAGGCTAGAATTGAAGCAATTATAGAGCCTTTGGGATGGAATTGGGAGAAAATTCTCAATTTTTGAAGTTAAAATCAATGAGAAATTGGTGTGAGGATGTTCAATTACTGGTGTGGAGATACAATCTCCTACACATAGCCTAAAATTAGTATTTAGAAGTTAAGTTGAATAATTTTCCATGGCAGCTGGAGAGAGATTCAAATTTGAAAATTTGTGCATTTTGGAAAATTAGAAATTATGGAAATTTTGAGGATTTTCCATACAAAATACATCAAGATAATGTGGGGGTAACAAATAGTATCCATGGGAATAGGTGTTAGTCCATATGAGGGACACATCAAACCCTTATTCCAACACATCATATACCAGGATGAAATATCAAATGGAAGATGTTCGAGACATCTGTGAATCTAGGCATCTAGAGGACCAAGAAATGAGATATTTATATGAGTCTCAGATCATGGTTGTAGTGAAAAAGGGTGATAAAACCATCATTTAATCCAGGAAATCATATTATATCACCCTAAACTCTCATCCATTGGATATATTGGGACCAGGTGGTAGTGGAGACATCTGTATAATCGGGCATCCAGAGTCCCTACAGGTAAAGTTCCATTCAAATGGTTGGATGTTGCATTAGCAACTATCTCATTGTGATTACAGTGAAACATGTCTAGAGATGTGGCATATGATGTGGAATTCCATAGAGGCATGTTACAATGTAATTATGATAGTCGTCAAATTTACGGGCTGATGGATCTCAACCGTCAATTCGTGCCAAGCTACCAAGCTCTAACGTAAGCTCAGTAGGTAGTCGCCTCCTCAGATAAATATACCCACCAATATCAAGAGGAAACTTGGAGTGGATTGAATTAAAATCCTAGATGCTCGATTCCTGGTTGGGTAGGGATTCACTTCGAGGTTCTGCTGTGACTGATACAACAAGCCCCGCCATTATTCAATTTTTTTGAATAAAATAATGGGTCCCTTACAATTTATTTTTTATT
>JASDQU010308885.1:124822-162437 GCA_032191745.1 Picea mariana | reverse complement strand
AAGATATTCTAACCGTTGCTCTAAACGTATATACGAATTCTTACTCGGAAGCTCTTTCAATTGTATTCAAAGACCGGAAAACCCCATCTATAATTATGGCGTTGAAGTCACTAGTATCATGCAATGGTCAAACTATAACCATCGGAGAAACCAAATAACATATTACAAAGGGGTTATCTAAACATTCAATTTTTTGAAAATTTTCACTGGAATTATAGGAAAAAGATCTTCGTGAAATCTCCATTACCTTTTTGAATACATAAATAGATTCAGTACTCTGAAAAACTTTTCTGCATTTAAATTATATAGATTCAATCACTCATATCTAGACTTCCAACAACTTTTTAAAAATTCATTTGAAAATATGCCCATAAAAACTCCAAAAACTTTTCTGCATTCAAATTATATAGACTTAATCACTCAAATCTAGACTTCCAACAACTTTTTAAAAATTCATTTGAAAATATGCCCATAAAAACTCCAAAAAATAGAAAACTTTCATTTTATAATTAATTTAATACATTAAATCTATCTTAAAAAAAAAAAAAACTTTATGTAACCATAAAGTGTAATGATTAAAATTGAAAACCAGTAAACCTTAAAATGGGTATATTTTATCTTTTACTATTATTTATTATTATTTTTTTTTTATGTTTTCATCATTTTCCACTTATTTAATTAGGATATTTGATATTAAAAAGTAATAATCTATTAATTTAATTTAATATAATTGTTATATATGTTTTTATACATGTTTTATTGGTTGAATTTTCATAAAAGATGATATTGTATGTGAATGAATATCTTATTACAATAATGGATGTTCTATATATAAAAAATATATGGTAACCATCCATGAAAAGATGAGTCCCTTGGGTAATAAATATATTTATACTTTATATTATATTATACATATAATATAAATATATTTATACTTTATATTATAAATATATTATTACATTAATAATATTGCTTAATAATTAATAATCATATTATTAATTATCAATCTAGTAGAATGTCTCAGCTAGGGAGACATTCTACACTATGCCAAGATTACCTCTAAAGATTATCTTTGAAGATTACCTGTGGGTAGCTCTCAAATAGATTCAACATGTCACAATGACATCCATTATCTTGCAATGCATATGTACTTCATCATGTGCACCCTTGTGACTTCACATCCAATGCGTCCAAGGCCTGTGGGTAGTTCTCAAATAACTACAACATGTCCCTAGGACATCCACTACCTTGCAATGCATTTGTACCTCATCACGTGCACCTTTGTGACTTCACAACATGCATTCAGGGCTGGTGGGTAGCTCTCCAATAGATACAACATGTCATCATGAGACTATCTAGTTTTCCACAAAAAAATTGGATATCTTATGCATGACATCCAATACCTTGCGATAACATATGTACCTCGGCTACAACATGTCATCATGGCATCCACTACCCTGCGATAACATATGAAGCTATCACTCCCTCTAAAGAGGAACTACGCCAAGGTTGTCCTTGAAGTACTTGAAATTTATCCTTAACAACGACTTTGTCAGCGCATCCACAACCTTCTCATCGGTAGCCACATATTGGAGACTCGTTGCTCCCTTTTGCACCATATTGGAGCCCCATAGCTCCCTTCTGTACAAAGAATCTAGCAACCAAGTGTCACTTCCATAAGAAACAGGCTACAAGTCTAATACCACATGAGCTCACATCCATTATATGTTGAACATGTGAATCTATACATCCTCGGATATCCATAGTGCAACATGACTTCACCCCATGGAACCAAGGTCTGTGGTTAACTCTCAATAGATACAACATGTCCCCAAGACATCCACTCCCTGTGATGCATCAATACCTGATCGTGTGCACTCATATTTCAATGCCAACCCTTTTTCATGTTGGATGAGTTCCACCTGTCTCAGTGCCAACCCTTTTTCATGTTGGATGCGAACACTCAGTGCCAACCATTTTTCATGCTGGATGAGTTCCACCTCTCTCAGTGACAACCTTTTTTCACGTTGGATGATAACACTCAGTTCCAACCCTTTTTCATGTTTGATGAGTTCCACATGTCTCAGTTCCATCTCTTTTTTCATATTGGATGAAAATACTCAGTGCCAACCCTTTTTCATGATGGATGAGTTCCACTTGTATCAGTGAAAACCCTTTTTCATGCTGGATTAGAACACTTAGTGCCAACCCTTTTTCATGTTGGATGAGTTCCACATGTCTCAGTGCCACCCATTTTTCATGCTAGATAAGAACACTCCCTCTAAAGAGGGACCACGCCAAGCTTGTCTCTGAAGTACTAAAAATTCATCCTCTACAACAGCTTGGTAAACACGTCCACAACTTGATCCTATGTAGTCATGAAATTGGAGCCTCACTGCTCCCTTCTATACTATATCAGTGATATAGTAATATTTGATCTTGATATGCTTCAATCTGTCATAGACCACAGGGTTCTATGATGACTTCATGCAAGTCTGGTTGTCACACCAAATGTAGGTCGCCTCCAATCCAATAACAAATAACCCAGACAAAATTTCTCGAAGCCACACTGCTACTGCGCATGCTGCCAAATACTTAGCTTTATCCATACCAAGCACCACACATGACTGCTTCCTGCATCTGACGAAGCCTCTTACTCCTTACTATAGTACCCAACTCCCTCTAGAACTGACCATCCAACTCCCTCTCAAGCACTAAATATCAACTGAATATTCAACATGTTGGATTGTCCTTTAGAAAAAGTATCGTCATCCTCTTCTTGTAGGTATTACCTACAAGTAAAATTCAATCCAATAGTATGCAATTTTTGAAGCCACACAGCTTCAACACTTGTTGCACATGCATAGCTTCAGCTGTACTAAGCGCCACACATGACTGCTTCATGCATCTGTCAGAGCCTCCTACTCCTTACTGTAGTACCCAACTCCCTTTGGAACTGACTGTCTCTCTCCCTCTTGAGCACTGAATATAAACTGTATCTTCAACCTGTTGACTTCATCACTTGTCCTCCAGAACAAGTCTCGTCATCCTCTTCTTGTAGGTCTTACTTACAAGTCAAATTCAGTCCAGTAGTCATCAATTTCTGAAGCCACACTTCTTTGCGCCTTGCTGCACATGCTTCCACATACTTTGCCTCAATCGTACTGAGTGCTACACACAACTACTTCCTGCTGATCCATGAAATCGTACTGGAGTCTAGATTGAAGAAATATGTCGAAGTACTCTTTCGATTAGGAATACATATCCATATAACCTGAACTCATGGTCTATCACATGCTTGAGACCATAATCCAATGTACCCTTAAGATACCTCATCACATGTTTTGTTGCAACCAAATGAACCTACCTAGGCTGCTCCATATATTGACTTAGGGTGTTCACAATAAAACATATATCCAATCTTTTGTTCATCAAGTTCATCAATGAGCCCATCATTTGCCTATATAAAGTAACATCCACAGTCTCTAAAGTCGTATCCTGCAACAACTTCAAATTTGATACCATAGGTGTAGCCATTACTTGGCAATCCAACATCCCAAACCTCTTTAGGATTTCTACTATATACTTCCCTTGATTCAGAAAGATCTCATCTTGTCTTTTCCATACCTTGGGACCCAAAAAGTAATGCATTATCCATAGATCTTTCATCTCAAGCTCAAAAACCATTTTTTTTTTCATACCATATACAACATTATCCATAGATCTTACACTCTGAGATGATATTTTCCACACTTGTTTATAAATAGGTCATCCATATACAACATTAGTATTAACGAACCACCATCCACAACCTTAAATTAAAGGTTAGGATCTGCACTATTTTTTGTAAATCCTAAGCTCGTAAGAAAATTATCAATCCTTCCATACCATGCTCTCAGTGCCTGCTTTAATCCATATAAAGACTTCTTCAATTTTCACATTGAGTGTCCCACAATTTTTACATACTCAATAGAGTGTTTTGTGACTACAATGACCATTCTTCCTGATCAGGTTTCCATCTGTGCCACAAGACGAATTTTAGTCCTTTTGGATGTTATGTCCTCAGAAAACTATGGAAGGGTCATTATCCATTGGTCAAATTACCATGACCAATCTCGAAAGAATGCCAACCCGATATTGAAACATTAAAACTTAAGAATAAATTCTGAAATTACATAAAATGTCAACACTCCCTTTGCATGTGTTGACCTCCTCTTCTTCTTCATTACATGGATGTGCACAACTCTATGTCTGGATAGTCTTTCTTCATGTTGCTTCCCGTGACTGTCATTATGTATCCTTCTCAAAGCTATTACCTGCCCAAAACAAGAAACAAGAACAACAAAAAAGCATCTCCTGGAGGAGATCAATTTATCTTGTGCACAAATATATACAGTGACCCTAGAAATGATATGTTTTCTACTAACACACATTCATCATATACAAGATGTCATACAACTAACCATGTTGATTTTCTAATGTTAAATTAGAGAAACACAATATTTATCAAGTGGTAATTACTTCTGACAATATTACTTTAGTAAACTCTAGAACATCACTAAGTAATTACACTGAGAAAATTTCAATACTTAGAAACTTCAGTGTCTTCCTTAGATCACTTCCCACCTATGAGAGAGAAAAGATGTGTGTCTATTATTGTGTCTTTTTATAGTTATATTAAATTGATCCAAAGAGACATGCCTCTTTAAAAATTAAATTAATTTTTCATTCTTATAAATGGTTGAAGAATACCTAGTAACTAACCAAAGATTAATTTGGTTATAATCATCCACATAGTATTTGACTTTGTTAAATTGTTCCTACAAAATTCATGCAATTCTTTGCATAAATATAGGTAGAAGTAAATATGCAATTTTTACTAGAAATTAGTGCCCACCATAATTTATGGAATTCTTTCTATAATTTAGGTAGAAGTAAAAAGTAAATATGTTGTCCATAGAGATTGCAACAACCCCATAAATTTAAGACTCCCAAGACTTGTTTCCCCTCCTATGAGGGATTCAAGCCCATGATGAGTGTTCTATATATAAATAACATATGGTGACAATGGTGACCATCCATGAAGAGATGGGGGTAATAAATATATATTTATACTTTATATTATATTATACATATAATATACATATATTTTATATTTATACTTTATTGTATATATTTATACTTTATATTATAAATATATTATCACATTAATAATATTATAATTAACAATATTTCTTAATAATTAATAATCATATTATTAGTTATCAATCTAGTAAAATGTATTTCCGATGCTGCCCAAACATCGTCATTATTGGACAACAATTTCATCCTATATATTTGTCTTCTCGGATTTATTCTTCACTAGCATTCATCTTCAGTACTAGAGCTTTTTCTTAAAAAAAATAAAGCAATTTAATCAACAAAACAACACTTTACATTCAACTTTGCTTCAGTTTAAGAGGTGAAGAATTCTTCAGATTACACATAAATCACAGAGGTACTAGTTTCTTAAATCATTTGTGTGGTTATATTTATGGGTTATATATAAGATGGAAAATAACTCGAACTTCAAATCATGCATACTTTGTTTTTCCTAAGCCTATCATTTGTTCCCCAAACTTCATGATAATCATGATATTGAAAAATGATATTTACCATGCAATCCCTTATACTAAACACTCTATCATATGATTTTTTATATGCATGGTGGAAATTTATTTTCGACGTGCATTATATTTCAAGATTGATTGATCGGACCATCAAATCGACCCAATCATGAAGACGTTCCGCCACAAACAACAATAATAACATGAAAATTGGCATGATGGTTTTCATAATTTTGAATCATTAACTCTTTCCTCACTGAAATCCCCCGAAATTTCCATTTTATTCACGAAATATGCCTTCTCTTATTACTGTTTCCTATCTTACCCTATGAAAAAGAGTCCAATTTTGTTTAAATTGTCGCTAAGATCTACACAATTTGAACTATGGAGCCTGTGGTCAGATGGAAGATGAATGTGATTGAGTTTATGGAGGCATATCCTAAGTGTATGAGGAAATTTCAAAAGGATAAGTGGTTTCCCTTTCTAAAGAAGTTTTAAGGGCATGAGAAACATGTGGATAAATATTTTGTGAGAACATTTGATAGAATGAAAGCCCAAATTAGGTATCTTGAGCTCCAATTAATTGAGGCAATCATCTCGCAGGTGACAAATCTTCCTAAAGGTGGTGAACTCTAGTTAAAAAATAAGAGAATTCAAGGCGAAGTCTAGAAGGGTTTCCTCAAAGATCCAAAATGAGAAATAGACTGGAAGAAAGGTATGTCTACCTATGCATTTAAAAATAAATGGTGCGACATGTTGTTATTTTACAAAAGTATGTATTTTATTACCATCTAATATTACTCATAAATTTTGTGAAATATTACTACTTGGGCATGTCCTTTTATTTGAGGACTAGTTTAAAGAAAATGGTTTTCATAATACAATGTAATCCTAGGAATATATAAGGTAGTCTGTTTCATTTTGGATTGATTAAAATGTTAGTGGAGGCTATACTACATGAGAAAAATGATGATTGGGAACAATTCCTGATTCGTAACCATTACATTAAATCCATAGAACAACATGTGACAAAAGGTTCAAGGAGAAAAATTACTAAGAATATAATCTCATATATAAAAATAAGAGTTTCCAAGTTAGAAATATTAGGAAAAAAGAAAGAAAGTCTTGAAGTACCCGAGCTAGAAGATGAAGAATTGGAACATGCAGAGACAAAGAAGACCACATAAGTCAAGGAGGTAATAGAACCCAAGAGGAGGAAAATCAATACATCAAAGAGTATAACATTAAATAAATAGAGCATAGAGTAGAAGGCAGAAGAAGAAGTCATGGATTCAAACCCTAAAAATAAAAAATCAAGAGGAAGACCTTGGGTAAGCATAACAAAGGGAGCCAATAAAGTACAGAGTAGCGAATTGAAATTTGGAGATGAGAATTCAAAGTCTCGAGAATCAGGAATCATAGAAGAATTAGTCCAAAACAAGAAAAGGAAAATATAATTCATCTTGCGAAGAAAAACAAAGAGTATTCAACAAAAGAATTAGTAACAGAGAAGCATGAAAGTAGTGAAGCCTAGGAGAAAGAGATTATTCAACTTGAAGACTCTGACAAAAGTATCTAGATAGCAAGAGGAAGATAAATTCACACAAAAATATCAAGTTTGATTTATTTTCCAATCCATCACTTAGTTTTCATTTACCTGCTTATCACTCAAAGGAACTATACATACAATTTAATCAATTTGAGACTGATTATGAAGTTCATGATGCCCCTGAGATTGACAAAGAACTAGAAATTGAACCTGTTTATACTTCTAAGAAAGAAAGGTGAGTTGGAAAAATTAGAAAGTTAAAGAAAGAATTCAAGGAGCTAACACTTCTTGAAAATCATATTAAGTTAGAAAACTCATCCTCTAAAGCCAATATTGTCGAGTTCCAAAAAGATAAAGAACAACTATAATCTCAAAAGAAGTTGCTAGAAAATAAAGCCACAAAATGGTATATGCATAGCAGTCTAAGCATAATTAATATAAAAAGATTGAGGACCAAGTTGGATAAGGTAAGAAGTGGACAAAGACAAGCCTTAGTCTTGGACATTTTGATAGATGCCTCAAATAAAACTTAAGGAGGAAGGGGTCAAAAATTTTGAAATTTTATTAAATGGAATAGAGAGTTATTTTTTGTTGTTGTGTGAGAACATGCAACATCTTCCGTGTGGGGAGGATGTTGATTCCTCAAAACTGACTCACTTTGTCACATTTCTATCTTATACTTCCTTTTAAGATCCTATATCTATGCCTCAGTTATATTCCATTTCACTTCTTTTTTCCACAAAAACATAATGAGCTACATAAATTATGCATTGAAGAAGGTTAGAGGTAGTTTGTCCATTCTTATATTTAATTCCATTCTTCATAGTACATAGTTATTTAAATAATTATTATTGTAATGTGTAGCTACAAAATCTTTCGATTCTGTAGCCACACATAATACAATTATGTACCATGTTTACTAAGACGTGTTTCTGTAGAAAATTTGTTCATCCAAAGGGATGTGATCATCCTTGGATTGAACCACGATATTTGGTAGGCATCAAAATGTTCCATGAAGCTCATCCACCTGTCAACATAGCACATGGATCTTCCAGGTTGGAGAAGATGGAGAGTCAAACTTATTGATCAACACAGACATATGGAAGAATTCACAAACCTATATTTCATTAGAACATAGCACACAAAGGGAACGCGATTGTATTCGATAAATTCATGCATTCTATCATGAATTTATCTAATAAGTGGGTGATCAAGTTAAATCCAAAAATCCATGAAAGATCCAGATTTGATTTGGTAATCTACACATATGTAATTAGATACATAATTTTTTAGATATATGTATAATTTAGATTTGAGTGATATTGTTTCTATTGTATGAATATGAGTGATTAGATTCTTAGAAGTACAATCATCATTACTCTTTGTTATCGAATTGTTGTAAACTCATTTGCTTATTAATATAAAGTTTCTAGTTACTATTCATTTACATGAGTTATTAATTCCATATTTCTAAGAGTTTAGTCTTATATGATTTCGTAAAATAGTGTTCCTCGAGCCATGAGGAGCACATTATTCATTTTCTTAAGAATTATTGGTATTTTGTTTTCATTTATGCAGTTGTGTGATTTCTCAATTCTGTCATTTCCTTTCTGCAACTTATTTTGTTTTTGCTTACACACAAGTAACTAATATAGCAACCATCAACTAAATAATTGAGTGTTGTGATCAGGAGGAAATTTCATGGTGTTAAGTGATTGAAGGAATGTTATAATAGTCTAGTAGATTGGTGGTTTTACACATTATAATTATTTTTGTGTTCTTATCACTTTGTTTTTACATTGTTAAGCATTTCTCTTTTCTTTATGCAACTACAAATAACTCTATTTATGCAACTAATATAGTGAAGAGTTTTTCCTTATGAATGATTAGATAAATTAGAACTAGTGCCTACATATATTTTGCATTTCACTTCATCAGTTTACGATCCTTAGGTCGATAATTTAATGTAACAAAGTTCATCTAATCGGACTGACTGACAATTCCCTGTATGTGTGTATGTTTAATCCAGGGTGCATGTGGTATGAGGCTGGTGATTCTATAATTTTTCGCCTATGAGACAAGTCTTGTATTTTGTAATTCACATTGTCATAATTAATAAAAAAAAATACATCACTGCTACAAACCTCAGGATGAAAAGAGTATGGGGGCATATGACTCCATGGGATGGAAAGGGGGCTTAAAGGGATTATGAGAAGGGGTTTATATTAGGGGATAATCCTAAGAAATATAATAATATATCCTTAAATTCCAAGCCTAAATTTTTTCATGCTTATGTTTTTATCCTAAGTCTTGGAGGATGGATGAATTCCTAAGAGAAAGAAAGTGGTTACTCTTTTACCACTTGTCATGATGTTTGCATGCATACTTAAGTTGGAGGATTAATGTGTTTTGGGACCTTCAATCATTCATTCAAAATTCCACTGGTTTGGAGTTTGCGAGTAAGTTACCTATTGTGAGATGAACTAGAAAAAGGGTGGTGTTGAAAGATGTTAGAGAGGATACCCTGTAAATTCTTGGTGGTTTGGGTTGTGAAGAAGTAGGTTGTTAGGAATATGTAGAGATTCTTCTAGGTGGGAGAATTTTGTTGGATAGTTATCCATTTGTGTTGGTTTAGTGGGGATCCTACGAGATCTTTGAGAGAAATAGTGTGTTCCAATTTCCACAGAGATTTGATACTTCCTATTCAACCTGTTGTTAAATCCCTATATGGGAAGTGGCATAGTTGAAGAACTGTAGAGTAATGAAGGGGTTCACTTTCTAGGGTGGGACGGGTTGAGTGGAATGAGAGGCTATGAGTTGGAAGTACTATTGGGGTTAGTTCCCTTGGATTTTCCTTGCTGAGTGTTGTTTGACATTAGTGGGACTAGTGAGAGTACCTTTTCCCTGGTGAAATCATAGCCTTAGATCAAGAGTGACCTACTATTAAGAATTGGAAAAATAGTGTCTACAGTTGGGAGGAACATCAGAGGTTTCTAGCTAGTTGGTGCTTACATTAAACATAATTTCCTTAGTTATGTTCTTCATTTTTTTTTCTAATCCATGTATGCAATGTCTTAATTTATGCTACGTTTAATGAATTGTGTGCATATTGCATGAATAAATGATTGAAATGTTTTAATATTCCTGCAGATGTTATGAGGAAAATCTCTCTATGGCTAGGGGAAATCCAAAATAGATGGAACGACACCCATAAATAAAATATAATCTCAAGTATGCAATATAAATTAAATGCTAACAAGAGAAGGCTAGAAGCCTACCTCATCCAGACGTCCTAATAGGACCATCGTTGAGCACATGAACCAAAGCTTTATACCTGAAACTTGTATTCAACAACCAATATATGAAATCATGTGCTAATGATATATAATGTTAGCATATAAATGAGCATAATCCATTGACATACATAAAGAATACGCCCATGGAAAGAAATACAAATATTTGCAAGATGTCAATTGGATGAGAAAAGAGTATTTCTATGAATGTATTCAATAAAAGTACATAGGTTAAAAACTTATGTAATGACACATATCGGAACCAAGAAACCAAGTCCCTCCAGCTAGGCCTCCACCACTTCAATCCTCCACAAAGACAAGCTCACATGTAGGATTCAATGAGGTTATCCATCACATGATAGAAAGATATTAGGGGTTGAACACAAAAGTTAATACTTTCAAGGACAAAGGGATGCAGATTCAATTGAGGTGAAAGTTCTCTAGAGTGTCTTTTCTCTCAATGATGAATTGTGTATCAAAATTATCTTAAAGGCTTGGATATGGCTCAATTTATAGCATCCATATGGGATTGAATGGTCGATTTAGAGCGTTTCTAGTATACAAAAGCTCAAGGATCATAGATCATGTGACATGGAACAAAAACCCGACACTTTTTTTATTTTTTGAGTGCCAAACCCGATGTATGCAGGTTGTAATAGAGAAGATCGTGTACATACATGCACTACATAACTAGGAGGTTACATACATGTATAAAAATATGAATTTTAAGCTTTGGAGTGGACACAAGAAAGGGGAGGTGAATTCTTCATATGTAAATGGAAGGTCATCCAATCAAGATGCATGGAGTATGGAAAAATATGCTATAACAGATGCCCCCTAATGTGTGAGGTCAGAGGAGTATTTGTGATGGTCGAAATACATTATAATTCCTAGAAGTGTAGTAATGAAGACTCAATTGGAAGTAATAGTTACTCATGAGAATATTACAATCCATATGGATATATATCAAATAGTTGTTTATGGCCATGAATAGGAAATACAAACTCGACATATTCCATAGGTTATCATAGTCACGAACAAGACACAATGGAGTATAGTATCAAAATCAACTTAAGATATATGTATACAATGGAGTAAAATCTAATATTCCATTATCACTGAAGTCATATAGGTACTGATCCAATCAAAGACAACAACAAATATGGTGTGTTTCTACTGTAAACTGGAGGTCTTCTACAATATCCGTCAAAGGTGAAAGTCTACATTATGTGAATAGACAAGTTTAATTCGAACATAATGAGACTTTGTTTGACTACTGATCATTAAGGTATACCATTAAAAAACACAAGACAACCCACCGATAATGAAAGTGGGTGTCAAGGAACCAAGTACATTCAACAAGAGTGAATAAGGGTGTTGAGGTTGAACACTTGAAGAATCCATCGATTAGGAGACATTAATGTATTCCTAATTGTCGATGGCAAGAGAACCCACGACTAATGACTGCAAGCCTCTAGGTACTCAAAGGACTCTAGATCTTGATTTTAGAATAGATGAGTTGAAGTTGATGGAAGGAGACCCACTAAAAGGAGAGAATTAAGGAATCTCTCATCATCCAACACAAGGTACAAAGAAATAGCTTGATAATTATGAGGAGCTCAAATGAATAGGATTTTCATGAACCAATTACCATGTTCATCTATTGCAAGCACCAAATGTAAGTAGTGCATGAAATAGACCCTATGAATATTAGCCAATGAGTAAAACTTCCAACAAAGGCGAGGAAACCACCAATAGGGATAATGGAATCCAAGACACTAGACAAATCCCAACGTGTGAATAGATTTCTTTTCGTCGAACACAAGGGAAACCCCCCAGTCAACAACCAATGAGGAGATGTCATATGTTGGGTTCGAGGTTAACTACCAATGATGAAAGTATGTCTGGGGTGCAAGGTAGGAAAAACAATTCATGTGATTATGAGATACAGTGAGGGCATGGTCGACATGGAAAGTCAAGAGTTCTGAGAAACGGTCGACACATTATTTATATTTTCTTTTAACAAGAGCATGGGACATATGGAAAACTCACGCATAATAGAATTAACATTGATCATGGAAAAATGTTTTCGACATAGGAGTCATCAACAAAATCTCAATAGGGACTGGAAGAATAACCATTCAAGGAAGTAAAATCTAAGTAATGAGCTCATCTTCATGAGGTCATGATAAACCAAAACCTTGGATGAAAATGAACTCAAGAGTTTGTGCTATGTTCAAAGGAGACACGACTGTTGCCGACAGAAGATAATATTCTTTTCCCACCTGTTGTTTTTTTGGTTTTTTCATAACCAAATAAATTCTATGATACAGGATAGGAAACGAGTTTTGTGAATAAGAAACTAGTTGCAAGCAATGGAACACACCTATGCTCAATGCAGGGAAGTTCATGCGGGACATGGACACTCAGGGGGATGTTTCTTCTACCAATAAAGGATGTCAAGATGTAAAGTATATATGAGGCATTGCTTGGCTAGTGATGATAATTTTTGGGGAAAAATGGCTTATAACGAGAAAGTGGGAGCCGAAAATAGGCTCAAAAATGCAAGTAGGATAATAGGATGCAATTAAAACTTAACTCAAAAATGTCCTTTTTCATAGATTTAGTCCCCTAGGTATAAAAAGGTATAAAATAATACCTAGGATAACTCTTCTAGCCAATGGTGACTAGAGTATTAATTTTTCATAAGTATTCTACTTGGTCCAGAAAAGGGTTAAAATTATACCAAAGTGACGTCCTTTCAAAACCATTTAACAAGTGTGAAAGAGACAAGTTCAAGCGACAATATTTTCATTTTTTGGAGTCTGAAAAGAGATTAAATAAGACTCTAGGATGTTTTTCTAAGAAACATATCATGGGGGAGACCAAGGCTCCCATGTAGGACTTCTGTCAAAATCTAGTAACTCACTAGTCGTTGACACAAGCTTGGGAGAACCCAAAAATTGCCAAGATGAGGAGGATAAAATACTTGTAGAGGATCCTTCATCTACAACATATCGATGAACACCTCTTATCTGGAAGGGTGCACAAGAAGGAAGGAGAGGCTCTATAAGATCCTACCAATCAAAGGAAACCATCCTAGGACTTGGAGGAAGCATACTCAGAGAGTGTGGATTGGTCCCTTGTTCAAAAGGTGCATAACTAGAAATGCTAAGGATATGGTCAAAAGACGCATCACCCCCAAAAAGAAGAGTGGGATTGACTGAAGATTGCATAAACAATGTCACTTCTTGATAATTTTCACTCTCCAAGAGAAGAGTGGGATCGAATGAAGATTGCATCAGAATGACCAATTCTTCAATCGTTGGTTGAATAGGAAGCGAGACAACATGATCAAGAGATGCATCACTCCCAAAAACATGCATGGTGTCAGACACAGATTGCGTTGAAATGAATTTTGGTTGAACAATATGTGAGACAAAATGGTCAAGAGATGCATCACTCTCAAAAACATGAGTGGTGTCGGCCAAAGACTGCATCGACACGATTTTTGGTTGAACATGATGCGAGATAACATGGTCAAGAGATGCATCAGCCCCCAAAAGAATAGTGGTGTCAATTGAATATTTCATCGATATGACCAATGTATCAATAAGATAAGGATTAGAATGTTGGGAAACCAAAGATGACATAGAAGCGGAAGGGCCACTAGACAAGGACCACACTTCACATACCAGCGTAATAGAATGATACAGACGAGTTAGGTGACCTCCTTTGAAAAATATACAAAGGAACTTGGGCGTACATACTATACGTATAGGATTCTCAATCGTATCAATTCCCCCAACATGACTTGCAGTGGCTGGTGACATGCTACAAGCATGAATTGCAGAGGCTAGTAGCAGATATCCAACATGAATTATAGAAGCTAGTATTAGATTTCTAGCATGACTTGTAGAGGTTGGTGATGTTTGTCAAGTATGACTAGTAGTAACTAGAGATTTCCCCCCAACATGAATTCCAGCGGTTGGTTTCTTTCCCCCAGCATGACTTGCAGAGGTTGGTGATAAGTTTGCAACATGACTAGCATAGGTTGGTTTCAGGTCTCCAACATGACTAGAATAGGTTAGTTTCAAGTCTCCAACATGACTTGCAAATTTTGGTGACATAATTCCAGTATGACTCACAATGAGTGGACTTATGCTTCTAGCATGACTTGCAATGGTTGGTTGCGACATCTAATACCATGGTCTCAGAAAATATTGGTTTTGAGAGATCAAAAGATAATAAGGGTTCTGGTATACACAATGGACCTTCCTAGTAGGATAATATCCTCCTCCAAACTGATTCATAAATAGTTGTGAGGGCATCATCACTTAGTAATCCGCTTGTGAAGAGAAAGCAACATGACAAGGGTTACTCAGGTGAGGATATATGTTGCCCTCAGACGAAGGAATTATGTGAAAGGGGTTTCCCATAATATAAAATTGACTCCCCCTAGATGAAACACCAGAGTACAGAGGGAGGTTCACCATGAGAAAAGTTCCTGTAGGAACCAACAGAGTAGAAGAAGGATATATGGATGAGATATAAGAAGTAGAAGGACCTCCCATTTGAGCACTCGATCCTGGAAAATTGAAGCCAAGATTGGGTCTATAGGAATAAGGATTCCAACCTCCTATTATAGGAGTTGGTTGAGGGATATGACCCCCACTAAATGAAAGATAGAATAAGGAGGCATCATTCCCCCAGACCCAAAAATAAGATACACATAAGACGATGAAACGGAGGATGACAAGTGTGAAGTCATGTCTGACATACCAAAATAGAAAGGATTAGAGGCCCAAGGTATTTGTTGAGGACTATTATTCAGTGTACCACTTGAACATACAAAAGGATTCATCCCCATGGGATGATGATAGACCATGGGATATGTAGCGCTAACTAAGGGAGTCATAAGGGCTCCACCAACCATAGCAGTCAAAACTCATGATGTAATACAAAATCCTAAGTCCAACTAATAATCAAAGAGAACACTCATAAATAAAGATAAAATCTAATGCACACAAACAAGATATAATGGTTGAAAGGGACCTCCCAAACTAAAGTAGGTATGCCTCACCCAATAGGGGCTTGAGAATCCACAACATTAGAGTGGAGGTATCATAATTAGTTATAAGGACCCACGTAGGATTCACAAAATATTTAGTTAGATCCCTCCAAAGATGAAATCCTCAATAAAGTCTATGTGTTGTCTAATCCCTGTCTGACTCAAGGTACTTGCAGAATAACCCATGAAAGGAACCTATGCAACTAACTATGTAAAGCAACTAAAGTCACCATGAAATAACCAATGATCAGGAAAGTAGTCACAAAGTCTGGTCCACCATATGGGAAGGGTAGAAATTCCTAAAATCTTGAAAGCACCACCTCTCAAGGAGGTAAAGTCACTAGCAAGACCCACAAATATGAAAAAAACCTTAGAAATATGTTTGACGCTAATAAGGTATTAGAGGGATATCTCTGCAACCAACTTAGTGTGACCTCATGCTTAACTCTGGTGTGACTGGAGCCTCATGAAGACACCAATTATATAATTGGTTTCACCACTCCCTGGTTAGACACATACGTTTAAGTTTTATAGCCTTGGGGAAGTTTAGTCACAAAATCCTATTCCAAGGCCCTAATTCCTATACTCATTTATGTACCCTAAAAAATAAAATCGTTTCTAATCAATTTCCATTATTCAATGTTAATTTTAATGGCTTCTTCTTACTCAAAAGGTGTGATCGTGAAACTGATGGTATGGTGACTCAACATAAAAGCATCAAATATAAAAACACTTCTAATGACTAGTGTTGATTTTCAAACATATGGTATGCTTCTAAACGTTGTTACCAAAATGAAATCTCTACAATTTCAATGAAGTGCAGTCTTTCCTAATATGCCAAAGCTAATGTAAGGAATCCAAAAGTGCAAATCCCATAAGTAAAATGCAAGAAAACAATATTTTTTGGTATTTTCGGTATAATAGAATGAAAATGCAAGTAATGAATAAATAACCTCTGAGAAAGACCCTATTGCAAGCACCAAGACACAAGTCAAGAAGGACACCAAGAATTAACTACCCAGACCCACAATGCAAGGACAAAAAGATTAAGGACAAAGATTCTTCCCAATAATTCACCAACAAAGTGGCTTCCTATTACCCTGTAGGCACTTAAAAGTAAGAATAGGGACCCAATAAGTCTCAGCAACCAACAAAACTCACCTAGAGAACCCCAAACTTAGCTAAAAATAATAAAGAGATAGTGTACGCACCATAAAGGAAGACAACTCACATATGTACATGCCCTAAAGGAACACAACTCACATATGTACGTGCCCTTTCAAGGGAAAGCTCACGTATGTCAAGGAAGACACTACCTAGGTAAGGGTTAATCCAAGAAACTAAGAATAAGGAAAATTACATACTATGAAGCAACATTCGATAGAGAAACTCAACAAAACATAGGGAAAATAAAGGATAAAAACACCCAATACCCCAAAAAGGAGATCTCCCCAATGGAGTCACCAATTCTGTTACAAGAAAAATATATCCATGGCTAGGATAAAACCACAATATACAAAATGACACCCATAAATAAAATCTAATATCAATTATTCTATATAATGAAATTATAACAAGAGAAGGCTAGAATCCTACCTCGTCCGGACGCCCGAAGAAGACCATCATTGGGCACACATCCCAAATATTTATACCTACAACTTGTATTCAACAACCAAGACACGCAAGCATGTGGTAATAATATATAATGTTAGCATATAAATGAGCATAATCCATTAACATGCCTAAAAAATAAACCCATGGAAAGAAATACAAATATTTTCAAGATATCAATTGGATGAGAAAAGAGTATTTCTATTAATGTAATCAACAAAAGTACATAGGTAACCAAATTTTGTAACAACACATATCAGAATTGAGAAATTAAGTCCCTCTAGTTGCGCCTCCACCAATTCAATCCTCCAAAAAGGCAAGCTCACATGTAGGATTCAATGAGGTTCTCCATCACAATATAGGAAGAGCTTGGGGGCTAAACACAAAAGTTTAAACTTTCAAGGACAAAGGGATGTAGACTCAATTGAGGTGAAATTTCTCCAGAGTGTCTTTTTTCTCAATGATGAATTATGTATCAAAATTATCTTCAAATATTGTATGTCTCAATTTATATCCTCCAAATGGAATTGAAGGGTCGAGTTAAAGCATTTCCAATATATGGAAGGACAAGGATCATAGATCTCATCACATGGCACAAAAACTTGACACACTTTTTTTTTATTTTTTGAGAGCTAAACCCGATGTATGCGTGATGCAATGTATAATATAATGTACAAACACATGTAGCATAACTGGGAGGTCGTGTAATTGTATAAAAATATCAATTTAAATCTATGGAATGCACCAAAAAATGGGAAATGAAGTCTGTAGAGGGAAATGGAAGGCCATCCAAGCAAGATGCATGGAGTGTGGAAAAATATTCTATAACAATAGATGAATGCTACATGGTTTATTTGCTTGTTGGACTATATAATTGTAATGTATGCAAGGAAGAATTATACAACAATGTTTATAGAGTTCGATGGTCTTAGTTGTGTAAGCTATCAGAGATAAATTTTGTGTGGTGTGCCTCAGCTTAGGCTAGGGACACTACATTGTGGTATCAGAGCCATGTTGGGTGTATTTTATGATAGTAACAAAGGAATGTTTTAGTGACAATTCCCAGGATGGATCCTGTGGAAATTACATTTTGGTATGAAAATGACGATTTACAACACTCGAGTTGTATGGGCCAAGGACAAGGCTAGAATTGAAGCAATTGTAGAGCCTTTGGGATTGAATTGGGAGAAAATTCTCAATTTTTGAAGTTAAAATCAATGAGAAATTGGTGTGAGGATGTTCAATTACTGGTGCGGAGATACAATCTCCTACACATATCCTAAAATTAGTATTTAGAAGATAAGTTGAATAATTTTCCATGGCAGCTGGAGAGAGATTCAAATTTGAAAATTTGTGCATTTTGGAAAATTAGAAATTATGGAAATTTTGGGGATTTTCCATACAAAATACATCAAGATAATGTGCAGGTGACAAATAGTATCCATGGGAATAGGTGTTAGTCCATATGAGGGACACATCAAACCCTTATTCCAACACATCATATACCAGGATGAAATATCAAATGGAAGATGTTCGAGACATCTGCGAATCTAGGCATCTAGAGGACCAAGAAATGAGATATTTATATGAGTCTCAGATCATGGTTGTAGTGAAAAAGGGTGGTAAAACCATCATTTAATCCAGAAAATCATATTATATCACCCTAAACTCTCATCCATTTGATATATTGGGACTAGGTGGTAGTGGAGACATTCCTATAACTGGGCATCCAGAGTCCCTATAGGTAAAGTTCCATTCAAATGGTTGGATGTCGCATTAGCAACTACCTCATTGTGATTACAGTGAAACATGTCTAGCGATGTGGAATATGATGTGGACTTCCATAGAGGCATGTTACAATGTAATTATGACAGTCATCAAATTTACGGGCTGATGGATCTCAACCGCCAATTCGTGCCAAGCTACCAAGCTCTAACGTAAGCTCAGTAGGTAGTCGCCTCCTCAAATAAATATACCCACCGGTATCAAGAGGAAACTTGGAGTGGATTGAATTAGAATCCTAGATGCTCAATTCCTTGTTGGGTAGGGATCCACATCGGGGTTTTGCTGTGACTGATACAACAAGCTCCACCATTATTCAAATTTTTTGAATAAAATAATGCGTCCCTTACAATTTATTTTTTATTCTCTTTTAATTTCCTTTCTTTTATTTATTGGAATACTGAGAGGGGGGGGTGTGAATTAGTATGAACACTTTTTACCACTTTCAATCACAACATATAAAATTTAGCTTTATCAGTAGTATATTATTTATGATTTCATTCAATATATCATGAGCATATAACCATAAGTAGTATCATCATATTAAATGAACACATGCACACTACACTAGAATTTATGTGGAAACCAAAATGGGAGAAAACCACATAATTATTTCTTATATATCAAAGATTACATTCATAGGAAGCACCAACTTCCAAATTATCCAACACCAACTGGAAGGAGGCACCAACCCCCTATTTACAAGTGCCAACCTAAAGGAATCTACAACTCCCTAAATTCCCCAGTTTCAACTGGAAGGAGGCTATGACCCCTTGATTTACAAGAACCAAACCAAAAGAATCTCCAACTCCCTATGTTTTCTAGCACCAACTAGAAGGAGGCTATGACCCCCTGATTTATAGGAACCAACTAGAAGGAAGCTACAACTCCCTCAATTGTCCACCACCAACCATAAGGAAGCTACAACCCCCTGAATTCTCCAGCACCAACCGAAAGGAGGATACAACCCCCTTTAGTTTACTCATCCTGCTGCCCTAAAATATAAGTGTAGACTCAAAATGTAACTACAAATGATCAACCTGTAACTACCACCATTGCCAATAAAACAACATGTCACTGGTGCTTCCAATGTCACATCAACCTACAACTGCCACTATCACATCAACCAATCACTGCCACTCTGTCACATCAACCAATCACTGTCACTCTGTCACATTAACCAATCATTGTTAGTTTGTCACATCAACCTATTCCTGATGATCAACCATTGATACAACCTATCATTGTCCCTATCACCATCATTGTCACTGCCATTGTCTATGTCACTGTGTCTGTCATTGATATACCATCAACAACCAACTATAACTAGATCCACTCACATGGATACTAAAGCTATCACCAAACCATGTACACCAACCATGCACATCAATCATCAACCATGTACCACAACCTGTACCATACCATGTACATCAACTTGTACCTTACCATGTACATCAACCATGTACATTAACCTGTACAATACCATATACACCAACCATGTACCATGTATCCAAGATGTGCCGATGTCTCAACAATATGACTTAAGCATGCATCATAACAACCAAGATCATATACCAAGTATATGCCTCCAATATGTTCCAATATCACCAAGGGATGGATCTAATAATGAACCATAACATCCATAAACCAAGTACCAAGGGCATGTACAAAGCATGTATCAATGAACCTTAACCATATGAAATCTTGTACCAAAAAGGAATCCAATACATACCTTAAGGATGTGCCTCATGACCACACCTATGGGTTTCTTGTAGGCTTCTTCAAAGAATATTCCTGTAAGGGCCATGCTTAAATTTACGCCATAAGGGGACCACTTTGGAGACTTATCCAAACACACCCATTAATTATAGAGGCTTCTTCTGGGGTTAACATGCATCCTCTATGGTTGAGATCAATTCTTATATAATTCTTCTAGAGTTGATATCAATGACAACTAACTTTCCAAAAATCTCCCCCTTTGGAATTGATGGAAACACTCATAATCCAGCACTCACTCCCCCCCTGTGACCATCGTTCCTCATCAATGTTTCTCTCCTCATGTTTTTCTCTGCCCCTTTGACATCAATGGAAAATGGTATCTCTCTTTGGTTTTGATCCCCTTGTATTCATCCTTCTGTTCTTTCTCTTCTGATATTTCTCTTTATCCCCTTTGATAAAAGGGTAAATCCCCCTGACGATATACCTTCTATGAAAAACATTTCTTTCTATTCATTCCCTCCCCCTATATTCATGCTTCTGATCTTTTCTCTTCTTCTTTTGTTGCTTATCTTCCCCTTTGGGATAAGGGTAACTGATTCTGACGATTTCTCTCCCCTTGACTTCTCTTCAAGATGTCATGTAGAGAAATCTAGGGATTCATGTACATACTTTCTTTTCTCTCTTCTAGTTATCTTTGTCTATTGGTGCTTCCTCTTTTAATTCACTAACATATATAAAAAAAAATCAAATTTACCTGATTTCATAGCTTGTCATGCTCACTGCTTAGGCATCAATGACCATATTTTTCAACAATTTCCCTTTGACAGTATGGCTTCTGGTAGCAATTTATCTTCCCCTGTTTTATTGTTCCTTTCACTAATTTCTTTCCTATGACTAAATAATTCTAGCTGTCAATATGATTTCATCCACTATTTTTCATCTTCTCTGACTCATGTCTTATGTATCTACCAAATATCTCATGAATCCATCTCTGTTGATAAAATTTTCGATGATTCTACTACTAAAATTCACACAATGTTGACTTATCTCTCTCTTTACTCTTCTAAAGACTTCTTCCACTTTGTTTTAATCGATCATTTCATATTCTTACTTCTCAATCTATCTATTCAATCTAGAAACCAGACTCTACATGTCTACAACAATATGTACTGGATATATTCCTCAAATTATTTATACAATCATGAATCTCTGCTTGAAACGTGTGCCAATGATATACTTCATAAATTTTAGTTGATACCGGCATGGGAATGTGTTCTGAAAGTTTCTCCTCAAATAATCAATCAAAAGACATTCTACACTTCTTTCATCAAACCATTCTGAAACTACATTTCCAAAAATTGCAAACACTTCAAACTGCTCAAAATATAGTTCTATTATTTGTAGAGTTGTTTCTTACACTCCCCATATTCAATATTCATATTTATTGGGTCTGCTTCGAAGCTAGATGGCTCATAAAAATACCCTCTCTAATGTAGAGTAATCTTCCCCTTCATTTGTGGATTCATTGTCTTCCTGAATTCTGTCATCATCTTTCATTTTGATATCTTCCTTTTTGACCTTTTCCTGAATTCCGACATCCTTTCAATCTTCTTCCTGGATTATGACAGCTTCCTCTTTTCTTGTATATTCATCATGATATTGTTCTACTACAAATCAAGTCAGTACAATCTATGGAACCTGGTTTTCATTTACTTTCTCTTTTTGTTTTTCATTTCTTCTCCAAACTTTCATGTATCTCACTTTGTTGTTTTCATTTATGGGAGGTTCTATAACGCTTCAAAAATTTCGAGCTATGTGACCATAATTGTGGCATTTGTAACATAAATATTGGAAAGAGACACATAAACATCTATGGCTTGAACATTTATTCCACATTCTCTGCAATATACAACTTTATGTCCAAATTTAGTACATGTAAAAAAATGACCCAATTTTGTTTTTTGATAACTGGGAGTGAATGATCTGTTTTGTAGTGTAGTCCTTAAGAAATCCTACCTTGGCTGATCACAATCTCGTCTTTCATTGTTTCCTTCACAATGATTGAAGCTTCCTTTCTACATAAATGTAGAAGGTCTTCTGTATTCATTCCTCTTCGACTCGTGTTGACCATGATTCCTTCCTTTGAGAACTTCTGCATAAATCTTTTGTTATATTTCTTTCTTCATGGATATTGAACCATTTTCAAAATGACCTTGCTTGTATCCTAGTCTAGGCTTGTCACTCCATGGACTTTGACTATTGAGAATGCTTTCTAACTCTTGAGAGAATTTCAAATTCTTGTTGATATTGTTGAATTCAACTCTCAATGACACGAATTCCTTTTCAAACTTATCACACTCATTTTCTTTCTTTATCATCTAGATCTACATTATTTCTTCCATTCTCTTTCCTTCTTCAAGTTGGGTTTTCAAGGAGATGATTTCTTCTTTGAATGATTTGTTTTTCTTCTTTTCTTTATTTAGTTAAGTTAAATCACTGTTTAATTCACCTTCAAGATCCACTTCAACTTCTTATTTGTCACTTTCAAAAGTTCTTTTCTGAGTTTACCTAGCCATAAATAGTACCTTTTATGAATCACTGTTGCTTTCATGAATCTCATCCGATGAGGAACTTTCTTCTTTTGAGAAGAATATTTTCTTGAAGGATTTATTTTTGTTTTCTTTCTTGTTTCCATTTTTGTATTTCTTTTCTTTCTTTGGATCTTTTTCTTCATCACTATCTGAATTCTTAGCATAAGGACATTTAGTAGAAAAATTAAAAATTCTACCGCAATTAAAAAAAATTAATGGAAGCATACCTTTGTACTTGTTAGTTCCTTTTTTCAACTTCCTTACAAAGTTTTCCATTTCTTCATCTTCATCTGATTCATTGTTGCAGCTACAACTTGTCTTTGACTTGTGCTTTTTCTTCTTCTTTGTCTTCTTAGATTCCTTGAAAGTTTCTTCCTTCTTGGATAAATTATCTTGTTATATTCTCATTTCATATGATGTAAGGATTACATATAACGCATCCATACTAAACATTGCAATATGTTCTCTTTATTCTAGGACTGAAATCTTAGGATCAAATCTAATTGGTAGAGACCTTAGTAGCTTTTGAACAATCATTGATTCTTTAATTTATTATTCCAAACCTTTAATAACATTCATTATTTCATCAACTCGCAGAAAGTAAGATGCAATTTATTCATCTTCCTTCATCTTCAGTTTTTCAAATTGATCTCTGTAAGTTTCAATCTTGGCCCCTTTGACCTTGGCATCTCCTTCATAAATATTCTGAAGTTTGTCCCAAATATCCTTTCCAGAATCACAATGCATAACCTTGACATATATTGAATCAACCATCACATTCATGATAGCATTTTTATCCCTCAAATTGTTTTGAATGATTTTCTTTCCATCATTATGTTATAGAAATATTTTCCTCACCCTATGCAATCTTGCACAAAGGGCCTTTTGTCATTTCCCTATGCAGACTTTTCATCCCTTTTTGTAAAATACCAGAGCTAAAAAATACATGTTTTCCACCTGTACACACTTTTCCTACTATACAACATGTGTATACGTAGGCTGCACCACTACAGCCCACGTACATCGGGATTTGTGCCCAAAACTGAAAAATCATGTCAGGTTTCCATGTCACGACAGGAGATCTTTGATCCTTGGCCTACCATATACTGGAAACGCTCTGAATTGGCCCTTCTGTTCCACTTGAAGGCTATAAATGGGCCAATTCCGAGCTATGGAAAGGAGGAGAAAGAATTCAACTTTGAGATCAAAGTTACTTTGGAGAAATTGTTTACTTCATATTGAATCTTCATCCCTTTGTCCTTTAAGTCTGAACACAGTGTTCATCCCTCAAGGTATTCCTTATTTATTGAGAACTCCATTGTCTCTCTTTTATCAACTTTCCTTTGGTGGAGGATTGAAGTAGCAGAGGCCCAGATGGAAGGAGCTTAGTTTCTCGGTTGTGAACTGTGCCGACACGAAAATCTGTAACATTTTCACTTTTGTTGATCATATATTAATACAAATACTCTTTTCCCATCCAATTGATATCTTGCAAATATTTGAATTATTATTCCATGGGCATATTTGTCATGTTTATTAATGGAATATTCTATTGAATGTGCTAACAACATAGATCATCACCATATGCTATCTTTTCTTGGTTGTTGAGGACTAGTTGCAAGTATATTTCTTTGGGTCAAGTGCTCAATGGTGGAATTCATTGAACGTCTAGATGAGGTAGGCCTTTTATCTAGTCTTGCTAGCATATTTGTTTATATAGCATAATTGAGAATAGAGTTGATTTCTACGGTCATTTCCATCTGTTGTGGTTTTCCCTTAGCCATAGAGAGATTTTCCTTGTAACAAAATTGGCGACCATACCGGGGAATGAATCTTCTTTCCTGGGGTTTGGACTATTTTTCTCCTTAGACTTCTTTCATTCCTATTGCGTTTCTTGCCATATCATTGATTGACAACCTCTATTCACTCTGGGTCTGAGTTTTTCAGCCTTCTCCCTTGCCTAGCTTTGTTTTTGAAACATATACACATTTTTTTTCTTGACAGTCGTGTATATACGCGTGTTATCCTTTTGCAAGATGTGTACATACGTGTTGTTTCCCTAAACAATCGCATACATCAGCCTTGTTTGCTTGTTCTCTAGGTTTGGTGGTTGCTAGGTAGGTTTTGTGGATTGTTGAGTCTTCTTGGATCTTTGTAGTGACTGTTAAGTGTATGTGGGATGATAGGAAACCTATCATTGGTTGAATTTCTGGGCAGAGTCTTTCTCATCATCTTTTCATTTTGATTGTCCTTGTACATTGGGTTGAGTGTCTTGCTTATTGGTATCCTACTTGAGATGTTTCTTTCTATACACAATAGATTCTTTATATATCAAGTTGTTGTCTAGTCCATGCATTTTCATTTTTCTTATATTGAAAATAAAAAAATATTAGCCATTTTGCATTGCTTGACATTTTGATATTTTGAGTCTTTCTCATTAGCTTAGTTCATGTAAAGAAAGATTTCATTTTTTCAGAATTGCAGAGTTGAAATCGAAAATTGCATTTGTTTTAGGAATCATATCATTCATTGAAAATTGAAGTTAGTACTTTGCATGGTATTCATATTTACTTTACTTTCTGATTCATAACATCATGAGTTTCACTACCATGCCTTTTTGAGTAAGCATGGCCATTAAAATTAACGCTATAATTTAAAATTGATTAGTCATGATTTTATTTTCTAGGGTGCACAAACTAGCCTAGGATTTAGTGCCTTCGAATAGGATTTTGTGAGTAAAATTCTCCAAGGCTATTAAATCAACATGTGTCTGACAAAGGGAGTGGAGAAATCCATTGTATAATTGGTAATATCAGGAGGCTCCGCTCACACCGGAGTTTATCACGAGGTTGTTCGAGGTTGGTTGAATGGATATCTCTCCGATACCTTCTTAGTGTCAGAGATATTTCTGGGGATCTATTCGTATATGGGGATATTTCTAGTGCCTTTAACTCTTTGAGAGGTGGTACTTTCAAGGTTTCAGGATTTTCTACCCTACCCATATGGTGGACCTGACTTACAACTGCTCGATTGTGCATCAATTATATATTGGTTTCTTAGTTGCTTGACTTAGGTGCCACATAGGTTTCTTGCAGGGGTTATTCTGTAGGTACCCTGGGTTAGATAAGGTTCAGAGACCACACAACCTTTATGGAGGATTACCTCTCCAGGGTGATCTAACCGATTGGTTGTTAATCCCATGAGGGCCCTTATAACTAATTATGTTACCTCCAATATTTAGCAGGGAGTCTCAGGCCCCTCTTGGGCAAGACATACCTTCTTTAGGGAGGGAGGCCCCTTTCAGCCACTTTACCCCGTTTGTGTGCATTTTTGCCATTTTATTTTTGGTGTGCTCTTTGATTACTAGTTGGCCCTAGGATTTATTTTTTGTATCTTGAGTCTTAAGTCATTCTGGAGTCGGCCTAGCGTCCCCACCAGTCTAGGCCTAGTTACCACCAGATTTTGAGTCTTTGCCTTCTAACAGGTGTAGAGTTATTAGACATGGTACACCCACCTCCATTGTTCAGACTTGTCATTCTACAAGGATGAGTACTGAACCGAGTCTTCAGAACACTGGGAGCCCTTCAACTCCCACACCTACTATAGTTAATGGCAACCCTTTGACTCCTTCAACCACCATGGTTGTAGTACCAAAGGAACCTATCATTACTACTGCTTTTCCTATAGTGAATACTCAAATCCATTTGGGTCTGTTGGTCACTCACTGGGCTATAATGTTCATTCCATCCCTATGGCCTCTAGTGCTTTTTCCTATGGTATGTTGAATTTTACTTCATAGTTTTCAAACTCCATCCCAGTTGTTGGCCCTAATGCTAGCATTGAAATTGGGGGCACTACATCTCCTTATAATCCATTTTCTTTTGGTGGTTCTCAAATACCTCAAACGAATCCTAATATGGGAGGCATTCCTTATTTTAACCGTGGGTCTAATCCTCTTGCTTATGGGTGGCGAAACCAACCTAGTATAGAAGCTTCTACTCAAGTTTCGTCCTATACCCTTACCTCTTCAGTGACAATTCCATCCAACACGTTTGGCATGACAAATCCACCTCTATCAACCGGGTGTGAATCCAGATTCACACCCAGAGGAGGTCAGTTTCACACCTTGAGAAACGCCCAAACCGGATCCAATTCGATTGGGTGAAATTTTTATAACCCTCATTAGAAAATTCCTACTGGAATTATGCCCAACCAACCTCTTATGAATCATCCTAGAGGGGGGTCTTACAATCTAGGATAGGGCCATAGTACTTACCAAAACCCTGGATGGACTGTAGTTCCTTAAGCACAATATTTCTAGGGAGCTTGGGGCCATATGCCACAACCTCATCTCCCTTTTATGGCTGTGCTTAATGTTCTAGAATTGTCTAAGTTAATGAACGATCCTATGTGTCATGATCCTACATGCCCCCTCATCCCATCAAAATTTCCTTTGGACACTTTGAAATTCGAAGGTAAGAATGGAGAGGATTCTGGTGATCACATTACTACCTTTCACTTATGGTGCTCCTTGAGTTCCCTTAATGATGATTCCATTCAGTTAAGATTATTTCAATGCACCCTCATTGGGGTTTCTGTGAAATGGTATATTGAGATAACTAGGAGGGCATATGGGACCTTTAGTCAGATGGTGTTGGTCTTCCTTAACCACTTCCAATTGTTGGTTCATTACGATGTTGGCCTAGAACATTTGTCGACTTTACACCAGGACACGACCACTCATATCTCAGATCATATCCAGGAGTGGCATAGATGGAAGAGGTTTATTAATACCTCCATACCCCCAACCTTTCTTTTATAATGGTTCCTTTAGTCTTTGCAGCCTCCTATCTCAAAGGATGTTGATGCATTCGAGGTTACCACTAAGGAAGAAGCGATCTTCAAAGCCCAACAGTTGGATATTATATACGCTCAGTCTGGGATGTTATACCACATTATTCCGGATGAATCAAGGTCAACCTATGACCCTAGAAAAAATCTCAGACCTCATGCTGATGGCATTGTATGCTCCGCCAATGTAAAATACGCAGACTCGGTGACAAGCCATATGAAAGAGTTGTCTCTAAACCAGTCTGCAAGAGGGCCATCTTCATCTATGTCTTCCAATCCCACTCATTTCATGGATGTACATTCCATGCAATCTTCGACCGACCCAAATGGTAACCAACAACCAGGTGGGAATACGAACAAAGGTCGTAATAATAATCGTAAGGGTGGGAAAAATAACAATAAACCCAAGGATAATGGTAATAATGAGAAGACGAATAATAATGTTGGACAGGGAAAGAAAGAAAGGTGTAAGGTGAAATTTCCTTGTAAACTTTGTACAAAAGATCACCTTACTCATATATGCTCCAAACTTGCAAAATATACAAGGCCATTATCTCTACCGCCCACCGTGATGATGAATCCTTTCCCACATGGCCTCGAGATCCTCAAATGTTGGAAATGCGACTGGTGGGAGTCAAAACTCATTGTTGCAAGACAATGACAATTTTTATATCAATATGGTTGATACTAAAGTTCATGTAGCCACTCGATCTTGAGATTATAGTTCTTCACAGGCTATACCTAGTCTAGAATCTCCTCCTCCTCCTCCTTCGGAGACAACTTTATAGATCAAAAGACTAGAGCCATCACCTCGTATTTCGAAAGGAGTACTCAAGAAATATACCCATAATCCAAATGCTAGAGCCGCCCACAACTAATCTATTTTTGAGGACCTAGGTCAAACCCCTTGTGCGATGTCAGCTCTGGAGGTACTCCAGATGTGTCCTTCACAGAGGAATGACTTTCTATCTGCGTTAGGAGCTCTAGAACCCAATGGCTCAAAAGTTATCAAGTTTGACGTCACATATGTGAAGCCTCGCTTGCATTACCAAGTGACATTCCAAATCCATGTGGGGTACTCAAATTATACCATCAAACATGTGATTTTTTATGAAGGCACTGCTACATGTGCGATGTCCTTGATCTATTGGAAAGCTCTTGGTTCTACGACTCTTTCTAAATCATCGAACATGTTGACTGCTTTTGACAGTCATTCCTTCTGTGCTCATGGTATTCTTCTTACCTTTCCATTCCATTTGGTTTGGAAGATGGTAGAGGTGGAGGTTGAGGTAGTTGATGCGCCTCTTGATTATAAATTGTTACTAGGACGCAATTGGACTTATGTTATGACTGCCATCATATCATCTGTCTTCTGTACTCTTTATTTTCCTCATGATGGTAAGATCATGATGATCGACTAGTTATCCTTTGCGTACTCTAGTCCCAATGCATTTGTTCGACCATTGATCCCCATGATTGAAAATTATCAGTTGACAATTGAGAATATCGGTGTCGGAATGTATTCTTCCCTTATGGGTACTTTCAACTTCATTGCACCAATTCACCATGTTTACTCCATGTCCAGTAGGCCCGTTTCAACAGAGAGGTCCATTCCTTTCCAAACTTCCTATTTTAGTGAAGGTCAGTCACCTTCCTTCCTTCCTTCCTTGACTTCCTTCCTTCCTTGACCCTACCTTCCTTGACTTCGTATTGTGAAGGTCAGTCACATGGTGGAATGTTAATTCTACTATCGACAATAAATATTCTGTATCAAGTTGTTCTTTACTCTTTCACCGATCTCGATCCCGTTACCTCGCCGACGGACAAGGAGGATCTCATTCTTAAGCCCATGTGAGCCACTTTGTTGTATTTTTCACATGAATTCCTCGATGAAACTTTTCTCTCAGATGAAACCATCATCGAAGCCATGAATGGTTCTGACAAACCCTAGGATGATATGCATCATCGCTCTTATTTCCTTCTAGAGCTTGAAAGAATCGAATAAGATGGTTTTCGATCTACTTTGAGTGATATAGTCAGTCACTCTGTAGTTTCACTTTATACACATGACATTTATGCCGAAGGAAATATGGTGATTATCTCTACTACCGTCATGATCGATATCTCTCGTACCCCTGGAAAGATTGAAAATGTACATATCAATGTAGATTGTTCACCAGAAGAAATCCTTATCTACACCGAACTCTTCAAGGAATGCCGAGATGTATTTTCTTGGTCATATGAAGAGATGCCAGGAATTGACCCTCGTATTGTCGAGCATGATATTATAACGTATCTGGATGTTAAACCTATTCGAGAACATCTTAGAGCTATCAATCCCCAGAAGGCCATTTCTATTAAGGAAGAGATGGAGAAGCTACTTAATGTTGGCTTCATCTACCCGATTCCCTTGAATGAATGGGTATCCAATATCATTCCTGTGAATAAGAAGCAAGGAACTATCTATGTATGCATGTAATCTTGTGACCTAAACAAATATTTTCCTAAAGACAACTTCCTGACACCTTTCATTGATCGGATTCTCAATGAGTGTGTGGGAAGCAAAGTGTTTTCTCTCATGGACGGATTTTCAGGGTGTAAGCAAATTCAAATTAAATCTGAGGATCAACACAAGATGACATTTATTTGTCCTTTAGGTACTTTCTCATACCTGAAGATGCATTTTGGCCTTAAAAATGTTAGAGAAACCTTCCAATGTGATATGGCCTTCACATTCCACGATCTTAAGAATATAGTTGAAGATTACCTTGACGATCTTGTTGCTCACTCTCGTAAGAGAGAAAATCACTCTACACACCTTCGGCTTGTTTTTGAAAGATGGCGTTACTATAAAATCTGGTTGAACCCTCATAAGTTCATCTTTTGCATTAGGTTTGGTTGTCTTTTGGGATTTCTAGTTTATAAGATCGGGATCATGGTAGATACGTTAAAGGTTGAGGCAATAATTTGATTTCCTCCCCCGCACACTATTTGACAACTTCAAGGTTTATAGGGGAAGGCTAACTTTTTATTTTGGTTTATAGTAAACTATGCCAATATCACTGAGGGTTTCATGCATCTTTTGAAGAAGGACGCCCCTTTTATCTGGCATGAGTGAGCCTAGGATTCCTTTGATGCTTTGAAGAAAGCCTTGGTATCGATGCCTCTGCCAATGTCTCCTGACTACAGTAGGGATTACTTGATTTATATCGACGGGTCTGATGAGACGATTTGTCTGGTTTTGGTTCAGGAGGATGATGAGATTTGCGAGCACGTCATATAGTATATGAGTCGAAACTTTGTCAGTCCTGAGCTTAATTATTCTCATGTTGAAAATATAGCTTTGGCTGTCGTTCACGCAGTCCAACATTTACGCCATTATATATTGCTTTGCTAGAATATTGTGGCTACATATGTAAATCGATTTCAATACGTCCTTACCAGACGTATCATAGGGATAAAATTTAATAAATGGATTGTCATTTTACAAGAATTTGATCTCGATTTCGCTTCTGCGAAATCCAAGAAATCACTATTCTTCTCAAAGTTAATACTTGAATTTCCATGACTAGATGAGGATGTTATCCATGTTGATTCATTCATGGATGAACACATTTTTATTGTCTCATCGTCTGATCCCTGGTATGGAGACATTGTTCTCTATCTTCAAACTTTGAAGTTCCCTCAGCATCTCTCGCGAGATGACTGACAACGTGTACGATACCAAGCTAATAATTATACTATCATCAGCGACACTTTGTATCACCGATGAATAGACAAT
This sequence comes from Picea mariana, assembly GCA_032191745.1. NCBI lineage: Eukaryota > Viridiplantae > Streptophyta > Pinopsida > Pinales > Pinaceae > Picea > Picea mariana. The sequence continues at coordinate 130,583 of JASDQU010308885.1, read as the reverse complement.
ATATGATGTCGTTGTTTAACTCATGGGGAAGTTGAGTCAGTCCTAAACGATTTCCACAGTGGGGCTTGTGGTAGTCATTTATCCGATCTTGCGACAACCTAGAAAATTTTGTGAGCCGGTTATTTTTGGCCATCTATATTTAGATATTGTGTTGAAGAGGTTAAGAAGTGTCACCCCTGCCATGTGTTAACTCGAAAAATGCACTCGCATATTTTCCCTCTTCACCCAGTCATTACCATTGGTCCCTTCACCAAGTGGGGGGTGGAATTCGTATATTGCAACCCAACTTCGTCTAGGGGGCATCAACAAATTATCGTGGTCGTTGACTACTTTACTAAGTGGGTCGAGGCCATTCCTATAGTAAAATTCGATGGTAAGATTGTCGCTTTCTTCGTATTCAATCAAATTATCGCCTGGTTCAGTATCCAGAGTGAGATTGTCACTGATCATGGAAGTCACTTTTAACAAGTCTCTCAAGACCATTTTACAAAAAACTGTCATCCAGAGTAAGTATGATGGATACATTATGCTATATCCTACACTATGGTCATACCAAACCTCGGTCAAGACTGCCACCATATTTTCCCCTTTCCAGTTAGTACATAGTGTGGAGTCGATTTTACCTATTGAATGTGAAATCCCTTCTCTTAATTTGGCATTCACGCTCCTACCTCACACTTATGATCTCGAGCGATGCCTTATACACCTAGAGAGTCTTGACAAGCAGCGTTTAGATGCCTCTACGACTATCAAGGCAAACAAAATATGTTTTAAGGTACAGTACAATAAGTCTATCTGTCCTCGGTTGTATGCTGAGGGTGACTTGGTCCTCTTATATTATCAATCCAAAGAACTGTTGGGGGAAGCAAAGTTTAAACCCATGTGGCACGGTCCTTATATCATGCGACGTGTATTAGAAAAAGGATCCTATGAGTTATAATATTATGAAGGGACTAAGTCGGTCCAGCCCAGGAATAGGCTCTACTTGAAAAGATATTACTCTTGAGCCCCAATCTTGGGCGGAACTCTTTGTATACTAATGTAATTTCATTTTTATATCTTTTCCATTTACTTTTCATCTTCAACTTTCTTATCAAGTTTTCCCTTGGTTGGAATATGTCAATAGAGTCATCGGTCTACCTAGGATTCATAGACGGACCCAGTCATCATACACAGAACTTGGCTTCTTCCGCTTGGGTGGTTTACTCACCCAAGGGTCTACTGGTGTCTTCAAGTGGCGTATGCCTAGGGCCATCCATGAATAATGTGGCCGAATATAGCATTGTTATAGAACTTTTGCGTGACACTATCTCATATGGTAATCGCTCTTTAGAGGTTCACCTAGATTCCCAGTTAGTAGTATGTCAGTTGAATGGAAGTTACCATGTGCATGATCCTACTTTACTCTGATGACTCCTACAGGTATGTCTTTTAGAATGACAGTTTGATTTTATTACTTATTATCACATACCTAGGCATTCTAATTATGTATCTAATGCTTATGCTATTTTTATTTTAGATTGGCATTTGTCACATAACTAAAGAAAAGAAAACTATCTCATCAATGTACACATTGTAATATAAGTAAATCCGAAGATCCGTTTTTTATATATATTTCAAAAAATATGATGCTTATAGTACAAAATTGGGGCTAACACCCTCAATACACATATACAACTAATAATACAAGATCCATGACATCTATGCATGTGGCATCAGATACGTGTCATGGAAACAAAATACAACTTTTGTGAGATGTTGAAAGAGTCACAACAAATCTCTGGGCACACCAACCACTTGTCATTGCATGGCTTCCGACAAATCCTCTACCTTAACCATCATAATCCTATGAGTCAAACGAGACAGGTTGGCCTACACATTTTGATGGACTCTCTCTGCTTCTCCTCCCACTGCCTCATCTCCCCGGTGCCCCTGATGATGTCAGGGAAGCCCGTCCGACCACCGCGGACCCACGTATGCGTCACCCAAGTGTCTAGTTAGTACTTAAGCATCATCCAAAATTATTTTTGTTTCACTATATGAAAATACAAAAAAATGAAATATTTTCAAACATTTGACATACCTATGTCCACGTAGGCGGTCCCTTGTGGCAGTGGCATGTCAGGGTACCGTATGAAGTCAATCCCTACATAGGGGTAGTCATTCAGAGCAATGACCTATCACCTCCACTAGTAGAAGAAATCCTCATTGTAGGGTGTGAGCACCCTACCCCCCCCTGTCGTCTCATTACCTCGATCCACCATGCCATGGTTAGATCACGACATCCTCTCAGTATCGACTCTAGGTCGCAAAATTGGAACCCATTCAAAGAAAAAGATGTATAAGATAGAGGAAAACCCAAAGTTCCTCTTGCTACCCTGTTTGAACTCTGTCAACTGGCTCTTCATATTAGCTAGTAGTGAGGTACACCAATCATATACTGTGGGTCTCAAGCACTCTACATCATATAACATGAACAACCTCGATTCCTGGTGCAATGAATCTGATCCTGTGATCTTGGTCAATATGAGGACAACAATCTTGAGGATGAGATTGTGTATTGCTTGGATGGGGAGTTGACTTCCGACCTTCGGGGTCCCTGATACACAGGCAGTGTCTATGTAGTCCTCTATATTCATTCCTCTCCCAACTCCTCGTGATTTGAGGTTTACCACCTCACCCCGGTGTGATAAACCAGTCAAAAAGTATATATCCTCGACTTCAATCCTCAATGGTTTCCCATCGAGGTTGAAGATTTCATTTTCAAGGCCCCAGTAATCCACAAGCATCTCAAGCAACCTCACCTAGTCCCTCATCTCTTTGATTGCCCAAAATTTGTATAAGCCACATATTTTCAAGGCCATTTGGGCCCCCAGATCTCTATCCACGACAAAATCTACCTCCTCGTGCTCCCTTTCCCTCCATTCTAGCACCATATTGCCAAATAAAATTCAAATTTTGAGTTACCAACCATAGAAATCATTAATTATAGACTTGTACATGGGCTACTGCATTTACAGTCGTGTATAGGGCTGAGTATACATGACCTATAGTTTACACAGTTGCGTATAACCTCATGTATATGCAACCTGATGAATGGTAGCCCGCGTACACCGAGTTACTCAATTTGTGCCCTAATTTACTCAAAATTTGAAACCTAATTTAAATATTTAATCCAGTAGAAATGAAAAGGAGAGGAACAGGAAATACATGGTCCATACGATTTCTGATTTCATTGCCTGACACTACCACAATCACTAGTGGAAGATCGAAGGTAATTTGGTCCAATTTTCACTCTTTGGGTAAAAATTCAAAATGACACAGTAATTTTTGGTTTTGTTACTATTTATAACAATTTTTACCCACTTTCTATAGTTTTGAGTCATTTTTTCACCTAATGGATTAATACAACAATGGATTGAGTTGGTTTTTGTAGTTTTCACCATGGATTCTTGCATATTTCCATGTTATGTTGGTTGTTCGTAACCATGGGCAGGTATTTTCACTACCCAACATATAGGATAGGTATCCATTCCATCATGCATTTTTTCATTGTCCTATAAATTTCACTCATATGCCTTAGGTACGAACCCATTTGTTGTGACACATAACCCTCCATCTGCTATAAGACGTGTCTTTATCAAGCGGTAGAGACTTACCAAACATGGGTGCCCTAGTTAGATCCTCTGGTTCATTTGGTTCCCATGTAGAGATTTTTTTCCATAGGACTGAGAGTCCCTTATAGCTAATACATGACTTTATGTTGAGCCTCATTTCTTACTCATAAACATGCTGCCTTATACCTAGAGGACTCCCAACCAAGTTTGATTTAAGCTCTTTTCCAACTCATCTTCAAAAAGCGAAAATATTGTTGAGTGAAATCGTCTCTTTCACACTCATAAATTGGATTTGAAAGGACATGTAATTGGCACACATTTATCCATTTTTCACACCAAATATACTAAAGATCATAAAAATAAATATTTTGGTGTTAATTTGTGATTGCATCTCATGCCCTTGCTTGCAGTATTGAGCCTATCGTCAGTTCTCTCTTTGCATTATAAACCATTTGCCTCAACAGTTTTGTATCCTCAACCAAGAAGAGCCTAGCTTATATCCTTTTCAATTTGACATTCTATACCCAGGTGAGAACAATCCCCCGAGTCTCCATCTCTTGCATGCATATCCTTGCATTGAGAATAGGTACATTCTACTGCTAGAACTAGTGTTTCTTACTTGTGACACTCGTTTCCTCCTATGTATAATAACATTCATTTTTCTATGAAAAAACAAAAAACAATACGAGCAGGAAGGGAGTATTATCTTACATTGGCAGCAGTTGTGTCACCTTTGAACAGAGAGCAAAGTTATTGAGTCCATTTGTCATCATAATTTTGGGTTTAGCATGGACTTAGGAAGTTGATCTCATTACAGAGAGTTTTCTCTACCGATTGGTTACTCTTCCATTCCCTATAGAGAATTTCATTGATGCCTCCTGCATCTCACAGTTTCATCATTGAGTATGTGTTTCCAGAGTCTTCCACATATCTCATGCTCTTGTTCAAAGGAATTCTATCAACCTGTGTCGACCATTCCTCATAATGCTTGACTTTGCATGTCAACCATACCCTCAGTTTTGTTAGAAAAAAAGGACCGTGGAGCAATAAAATAAAACAAATGCAGAAAGAACACACAAAAGATACACAATACAATAGAGACACAGATTTATGTGGTTCACCTAGTGTGGGATACGTCCACCAAAGAAATTTCCAGGTCCTTCCTTTATTATTATCCAGCAAATGAAGGGATACAACCTACAACAAAACCCACTGTAACTTCCTCTTCTTTCTCTCACAGTCTCCTCTCTCAGAATACAATGCTCGCCATCATGCATAGCCACAATACATTTCCCTCATAACAGAGGGGTTCCTTCTAGGGAAACAAACCTTAACATAATTTCTACCATTAGATCTGTGACCTTATAATGAACGATCTAGATTTACAATGAAATAACAATATATTTTTACAAGGAAATTTTTTCTTCCAGGGCTTCACCCCCGAACCCCCTAATCAGGGGGATAGGCCCCCCAGACCCCACAGAGGGGGTTACCCCCCTCTGCACTCCCCCGCATGGAAGAGTGTACGTACTTCTCGGGTGTAAAGTCTTCATGGGTTATAAACATGGCTGAAAGCAAGGACCTATGAACTAGGAAGATAATCAGGCTGCACAACCAACAATCTCCCACTTGGAGACTGATCTCAACAAATCTACTTTTGTTGTATATGCTAGACTATGAACCTTCTTGGACCTGGAAAATTTCTCATCTTCATCTTCATTCTTGAAGACCAACTGAAACTGAGCAGGAACTCAGTTTCTCTCTGGTTACTCCTTTTGTTAACATGTCTGTAGGATTATGGCTAGTGTGTATCTTTTCCAACTTCAAATGTCCATCTTCCAAGGTGGATCATATGAAGTGGTACCTCAACTATATATTCTTAGTCTTTGAATGGAAGGATGAGTTCTTTGCAAGATGAATTGCACTCTCACTGTCACAGTACAACCTACTATTCTCCTACTTCTTTCCCAATTCCTACATAAACCTTTGTAACCAAATCATCTCTTTACTAGCCTCTGTAGCAGTAATATAATCTACATTTATTATTGAAAGTGCAACGACCTTTTGTAGTTTTGAAATCCAACTTATTTTTGTTCCACCTATAGTAAAAACATACCCTGTGGTGCTCCTCCTTCTGTCTTTAT